>JAVXUP010003048.1:0-90463 GCA_033070095.1 Escallonia herrerae | reverse complement strand
CAGGGAGTGGTTGCAACTGTCCGGTGATCTTCTTATGCTCCACTTTCACCTATTGGCAAGTCAAACACCATAATACGAACCCTGATATATCCCTTTTCATGATAGGCCATCAAAAATTTTGTCGTAGATCACGATACATTTTTGTTTCTCCAGGGTGGATCGAGTATTTAGAGTTATGAGCGTCTGTCATAATCTCTTTCTTCAATTCGCCGCTAGGCGGCACATATACCCAACCCTCATATTTGTAAATGCCCTTCTTATCACAGCCAAATTTCTATTTCTTACTTCTCTCAAAACCTTGTTGGATTTCCTATATCCCTTCATCTTGACCTTGTGCTTCCTTAATCCGATCAAAAAGCGTCGCTCTAACTTCTAAATGAAATAATTACTACCTCCTTTTTCTCTAACTCAAACTTCAATTTTGAGTTTGTCCAAATTTTCAATGATAGCCTTTTATGTGATAATCATCGCAGTTAAGTTCCCCCTTCGCTTTCCTGCTTAACACATTAGCCACCGCTTTAGCTTTTCCCGGGTGATATTTTATAGTACAATCATAGTCCTTAACGAGTTGAAGGCATCTCCTTTGTCTCATATTAAGTTCCTTCTCGGTAAAGATATACTTCAAACTCTTATGGTCGGTGTATATCTCACATGTAACCCTATACAAGTAATGTCTCCATACTTTTTAAAGCAAACACCACTGCTGCCAACTTCAAATCATGTGTCAGGTAGTTCCTCTCATGGTTTCTCAATTGTCTGGAGGCATACGCAATTACTTTGCCACATTGCATGAGTACACAACTTAATCCTTCCCGAGATGCATCACAATAAATGACAAATCTTTCTAATCCTGACGGCAATGTAAGCATAGGCGCCATCACCAACCTTCTTTTCAGCTCTTGAAAACTGTTTTCACACTTCTCCGTCCAGTTATTTCACATTCTTTTTTGTTAGATTCGTCAATGGGAACGCTATTTAAGAGAAGTCCTTGATAAATCTCCGATAGTATCCAGCTAAGCCGACAAAACTCCAAATGTCAAACACCGAAGTCGGACGTTCCCAATTTGAAACCGTTTCCACCTTCCTTCGATCTACCAATATACCCTCACTTAACACTATATGTCCTAAAAACTGTACTTTCTCCGGCCAGAACTCACACTTTTTGAGTTTGGCATACAACTTATGTTCTCGGAGAATTTGTAATATTTGCTTCAAATGTCAGCCATGCTCTTCCTTACTTTTGGAATATCTAGTTCTAAAAGTAGTTTTTGCTACGTCATTCTCCTTTATTTTCAATTGGTGGTATCCAAACCTAAGATCAATCTTCGAAAAAAAGTATATCATCAGTGATCATCTTGATGAATATAATAAGGTAATATTAGACTTACAAAATATTGATATCAAGATAGGACATGAGGATAAAGCTTTACTGTTTGCATCCTTTAATTGATAAAAAAAATGTCGTCTATGCGAGGTAAAGGATATTTATTCCTAATAGTTACCTTATTTAACTCGCGATAGTCAATAGAGAGCCTCATCGTTCCGTCTTTCTTCCTTAGAAACAACACCGAGGCTCCCCAAGGTGACACACTAAGACGAATGAAACCCAAGTTTAACAATTCTTCCAATTGTGTCTTCAACTCAACCATCTTCGATGGTGCCAACCTATAAGGGGCTTTCTATATAGGACCAGTTCAAGGAACCAGATTGATACTAAACTCATATTCCCAGTCCGGCGGTAAGCCTGGAAGGTTTGCTAGGAAAACATCCAAAAATTCATTACTATTGAAATCTGGTCCAACTGCGGTTCACCTGCCCAGGTATCATATACATGTGCTAGATAACCACAACATTCCTTCTATATACAACGACGAGCTTCTATTGCCAACATCAAATAAAGAGGTCAGACTGACAGATCTCTTTGTATAACTACTTTAGATTTTCTGGCGTCGACAATTGTATTATCTTACGCCGACAATCCACATTAACGTCATACACCACTAATATATTGTGCGGCATCTCCATTTGTTTTATTGAAGTAGTTTGTAATAAGATTCTCAAAGATGTTGTATTCTATTATTTCTGTTTATTTTTTTCAGAAAGCCTTATACATGAATATAATTTCGCATGCACATTATTCAAGTTAGAATTTTCTTAGTATAAGTTATTAAAATGCCAATAGGGCTCAATGGAATCCTTACACTCTTTATTGTATGGTGCAATTATATTGTTCTAAATCATTATGTGGATGATTTATTATATTGTCGAATATGTGATATGAAATTTATTGCGAAAAATTCATGAAAAATATTTTCTCAACTCACATACATAGGAGATGATTACGAGCTTAGCAAATTTTCGATTTCATGATGTGAGGAAGGATAAAACTTTTCATTTGAAAATTTTGAAATAAATAAAAAGATGTATAATTAATGTCTTTTGCTTTGCGCAAACTAATGTAGTGAATAAATGGCCACCAAGAATGTCATAGCTAATCTCGTTAAGCGTGAGAAAGTTAACGGAGATAATTATGACTTTGGTACAAAAAGATGAAATTCATTTTGAACGAATAACAGCTCAAGGAGCACTTGACCAAATTGATGCTCGTGCCCACTGAGGGTCAGTCCCTAAGAGACCACACTGCCTACCAGAAATGGTATAAAAAAAATCATAGTGCGCACTACACCTTGTTGAGCAGTTTGCAAAATTATCTATAATTGGGAAGCTTGATGAAGTCCTCACTTGCAAAGCCTTACGGGATCAGCTCAAATTCTCTTTTGGTGGAACCTCAACTACGCAGTTTTGTAATCTTGTGATTAAGTTTGAGGAATACAGAAAAGATCCTAAGCATACCATGAATGAACATCTAAAGGTGATGTCAAACATGATTAGTAAGTAAGGGATGCTAACTATGTGCTCACAGATAAGCAGCAAGTCACGGTCGTCATAAGGCCCCTTCATGCCTCGTGAACTATAGTGAAAACATCAAGAACTTTTCCAATGTTTCACAGCATGTCATCCTTGAGACTGAGACTCGAGAAACTGACAAGACCCTTACTTATGTCGCCCAAGGAGGATTGCGCAATGCAAATGGCAAGCGCGGAAGACAAAGTAAGAAAGGCAAGAAAGGTACTAGCATTTGCCCCAAAGGAAGTGAAAATAAAGAAACGCAAGAAAAGGAAAATGTGGTGGGAAAAAGATTCATCTAAAATCAAATGCTACAACTGTCAACAGCAAGAACACTTTGCTCATGATTGTCTGAGCCGAAGAGGGTACCTTCTGAATCTCTCTCTCAGTTGTATGTTTCCTCGCATGTGATGGTTGTTGATTCCTTGCATGTGTGGTTTGTGAATACATGTGCAACAAAATATGTAGCACGTGATCATGAAGAGATTCGTAGATTACCATCGGATTCCAGTGGGAAGCAAACATATTTTCATAGAAAATAACAGCTCCGAAGAGGTGCCAAGGGTTAGTTCATATTAGCTCAAGTTACACACTCAAAGCACGTTGCTTCTTGAGGATATGCAATACGCACCCACTATTCGGTTTAATCTACTTCCAGTTACTGCTTTCTTAGATAATGATTTTTCCTTTAATTTT
Organism: Escallonia herrerae; assembly: GCA_033070095.1. Lineage (NCBI taxonomy): Eukaryota > Viridiplantae > Streptophyta > Magnoliopsida > Escalloniales > Escalloniaceae > Escallonia > Escallonia herrerae. Next base: position 86,860 of record JAVXUP010003048.1, on the reverse strand, counting down.
AGGAATAATAAATTGGACATAATTTTGGATGATGTTTTGTTAGGACATGTTTTTTGCATGAACAGTTTATTTCAATTGGATTTAATTGATTCTCAGTCGTCTTATTCTTATGTGGTGAATGATAATATTGTGAATGATTCTACCACCTGACATGCAAGCCTTAGCCACATAGCTAAGATAGAATGATTGGTTTGGCTAGAGAAGGCCTTTGGGCGCACTTGCAAAAGTCAATCTACAAACATGTAAAGCTTGTTCGATCGGTAAACCATACAAAAAGCCTTTTGGAAAGGCTGTGAGAACAACTCAACCAATTGAGCTAGTTCACTCTGACATATATGGACCTATGAACGTAAAGGCACGTCATGACGCCTCTTATTTCCTTACACTGATAGACAATAATATGCGATATAGTTACACGAAATAGATATCTCACCGTAATGAAATTTTGGATTCTTTGAAACACTTTGTAGCAAAGGTTGAGAATCAAATGAGAAAAGTTTAAAAACTTCTCGCCAAAGTCTTCAACAAATATCGCTAGTTGTAAAGTCGAAGCGGGTGACCGAAAACCTCAAAAAAACAATTTCAGAACTGTGAAAGCCGATAATGACAATCACCTTATCACTTATTTGGGCTTCAAGAGCAGCATTTTTTTGGGTTAAGAAGATAAAAAAAACCCATGAACATGGATGTAATAATAACAAAATTATATACATCTTTATGCAGCAAAGCACAATTAGGCAAAACCGATAGAAGACACTAGATTTTGACACACATACATAAAAGAATGACAACTCCTTCCGGTAAGCATCAAAATACGATATTAGCAATTAAGTAAATAACATAACACTGAAATTAAAGCCAACGAGCTAGCCTCGAACAAACTAGATTGACAGCAGCATTAATATTTTTTTTTTGTTTTGTTTATTATAACTTTTTATAGGGAATTAGATGATGACAAACAAAGATAATGCTGCCACCTATCAATCCAATCCAAACAGAAGCAGGCCAGCATTCAACACTTGCCATCTGGCCACCCTAGTAGTAGGACACGTGTCCAACAGTACCCAACCCAAGGACGCCTCCCAAGGCTACCAAGCCCACGCGCCACTGCGAGTGACACCTCCACTGGCAGTAGATCTACAAGCCTTCACCACCGCCGCCTTACCACCACGCCTTGTCAACCACCTAAAACAATGTCGAAAATTCTCACTACCAGTAGCCCACCACCTTGGCATCAACCACCGCCAACCACTGGAATCACCACCAACAACACCACTAGATCTGCCGAAACCCAACCCTCCCAGCACCCCCGCAAACTAAAAACCAGCACAGCCACCATCGGTGCAGCAAAACCCTCCACCGGACACCAACTGCAACCTACGGTAGACCACCATACTCTGTCCATCCGCTCTGCCAACGGTAATCTAACACCACCACCACAGCCACAACATCACCCACCAACACCAAAGTGAAACGCAACCAACCTTTCTAAATCAAGGGGCAAGGGGCCACCACCCGCACAACCCTAGAAGTAAAGATCTTGAAACGAGACTCACCAAAACCTTCTCCAACCCGCGAGATCACCAAGACCACCACCCGGAGGAAAGGACCAACCTGCTTCCTCAAACCACCCACAACCCGGTCGCTAAGCACCCAATAATCGGGGACAGCCTTGCCCCTCAAAACCGCACACCCACACTCCAGCGCCCATCACAAAGGTCAACCCACATCCGCCACCAATAGATCCGCCGCGAACTGCGAGCCACTGAAATTTAGCCCCAACAGCCCAATTGAGAGCAACCCTAAAATTGTACACACAAACACCAAAAACCTACACTAACGCACCAAAAAGACGGGAGAAGCCGGCAGTGGTGGTGGCATTGGCACAGGAGGGGCTTATGAGATTCTAAGAGAAATGAGGGAGAATTTTAGAGAGACAAGTACTCGTCATAGAAATTGTACATACACAATCTAGGTCGAGGTATCTAAGATCTTCCCAAAAGAACGCGCAACGATTTTGCATTCTCGCTTACCCAAGTGAGTCCCTTTGTGTGGTACATTCAGTTGTGCGTTTTTATCCAAATCAAAACAAAAATAGGTCTACAGAACATGAGAAAGGGCATAATTGAGCTCATCAATCAGATTACAATCAACAAACTCAATTGCGCATGCTATTCCAACGTTGTTTAAGGATCTCATATGCCTCTGGACAAGGAATTGCATGGAATCCATTCTTTCCATCAACAGCCTTTTCTTTTACAAGACCCAGCCTCATCAATGTATCCATAGCTTTATCAGCTGGCATTTCAACCTAAATCTCAAGAAAATGTTAATATGCATAAAGCGAATTATTACTACACAATACCTCTTATTCCGTTACCTTCTCTTTAAACACACGATACAGAAACCTCTCACACCTGTCTCCAATGCTTCTGCCGCAAAGGACCTGCAGTTTTTGAAGATTCTTAGTGACGTGGGTGGTAGAAAAAGATTAGTGCAACATATCTGACTGACATTTGAAGCATGGCCATGGCATAACATGCACTGCATTGCTCCTTTTCTCTAGTTGACGGTCTTTCAATGAAAAGGGTTGTATTACACTAAAATTTATGAAGCAGGCAATCTGCCTAAACTTAGAAGATTGGAATAAGAAATGTATTATGGACTAAAAATCCTTGTAATAATAGGTTTCAATCAAGGGTCAGCTTGAAACAAGCTCCTCTGTGCTACCCCTGTAGAGTTGCCTTAGTCTGTGCTATTAAGTATCTCAGGGAGCAACATCGAATGAAAGATCAAAGTGCCATAATCAATTTGGCTTTTGTACTAGAAAGCGTTCTCAGAATCTCATAGGTTAGCACCCTTTTGAGAGGAATCATATCTTGCAGGTTCGTGGTGAAGCCAAGTGCATTAATCCCTTTTTGATTGATAAAGGCAACAGGGGAACCACATTTGATAACCGTGTTGTCATGGTGTTTTAAACGTCGTGTAAATGGTTCATGTTTTGGTGATTGCAAAGCGTGTCATTAATTCTAGTAGCACACTAAACACCTATTCACCAAGACTTGGCAGCTCATACGGCATATGCTGACAGCGGAACGATTTGCTTGATTTTCCCACGTTACAGGGACTGGGTACAAGGGTCCAAGTGTGGATATGTGCGTCCGCAAAGTGCCAGATCAGTAAAAAAATCCCCCACTTGCAGACAAATAGAGGTGCACCATTGCCAGAATTCTAAAAGTGAGATGCACTTGCCAATCAGTGCAAAAATGACCAATGAGAGGGCCAAATAACAAGGAAGAGAAATGAATATCATTCTCAAATCTAAACTATCAAACAGGGTACAGAACTGAATATGAAGACAGATGAAGAAAAATACGATCTGAATTAGCCGAAACATGAAGGATACCATCAAAATGAAATAAAAATCCTCTCAAATGAAAATTTTCTATCATTTCAAAAAAAGTATGTTCTGTTCTAATTGAATGAAACAAGTATGTTATGGCACAAGCTAGAGCCCACGTACCCCATTTCTTTATTTCAATAGTCAATGCCATGGCAAGTCAGTCGGTTCTGGATAATCGAGTCGGTCAATGTGATGCTCCACTGGGCATTTTAAAGTTTTTTTAGTGGTGCACGTACACGTGGCCTGCTGTATAAAAATCACAGTAACACACATTAAGTCCTATGTTATGGAACTAGGAAAGGTCTCCATCTGGAGGAAGACCTTATACTGGCTACTATGGGTTTTTTGTGGTAATTTTGCACATAATAAAAGCAAGAAACATAGTGTTGTGAGTAGGAATTAGTTTGCTTGAAGAATCTATTAAAGGAGCTTGCATCTGAACATTCAAGCCTGTTAATTTGTCATGTCATTGCTGAAATGAGATGACAAAAAACTCTGAAGTTGATTGTCATTTCGATTAAGAAACTTTTGGAGTGTGATTATCAGAAGAAAAATCTGAGGATCAATTCGCAGTTTTATTCTGTAAATCCTTGGGTGGTTTTCGGATTAGGAATGTTAGTTAAAATATTGGTGCATACAATATGTATGCTCTAGCTTGAGAGTGAGTTTAAGGGTACTTTGCAATCTCAATTTCTTTAAAATTGAGATTTACACATCGGCTAATTTAAAATTGTGCTTTCTAGTTCTTCTTTAACATGTTTGCCACTTAAAGAGGCGTTAAGGACCACTCGAGTATTTTATTACGTTTTTGTACACTGATGTAATAAGAGTTGCTCCGGCTCCTCGATATGTTTATTTTTCGAAAGACAGAAAGCCAACAACCTGTTAAAGACCATGCCTAAGAAACAAACGTCAAATAACTTCAGGCAGGCGTTGCATCGACTTTGTGTGCAAGATAAAAGCTTCACAGAACCACAAGGAGAAGGGAAAACCTGGACATCTCTGGCTTTGAGTAGCATTGCATATGCCAAAATGGCTTCCTTGTACTGCATTGATGTCCACAAAAAATTCGGAAGAAGACAAAAAGACGATATATTGGAAATTGAGAGCAACACATAAAAAAAATAAAAAATAAAAAACTTTCCTTGGTTGCTATGATATTTAAACAAACACTTTGTCTCTGTTCATCAAGGGGAAACAGTAAAGCAGAAGATACTCTCACCTGCTGCTGTTCTGAAGCATCCAGAAGAAAGTGAACTGAACCAAAGCCACTGGCTACAGTTTTCTCAAAAAGTGTCCTGTTGACCAAAAGCTAGGATAAAACTAAAGACGTGAGTAAGAAATAAAGATGCATGCCATTTGTAAAAGAAGATCTTGACAAGACCTCGAAGTAGAACTCTCCGTACTCACCTGGTACCTATCCACTGTCTGTTTGTAACCCAACACCACACGTGACATGTATATAATGAGAGCACTGACTGCAATCACATCTAGAAGTATGGCTGATCTGTAAAGATTGAATTCAACTGATCTATTCTCAAACGAAACAGAAACTTGGGATTACGGAGTATTACTATTACTAATTGTAAGCCACAAAAAGGACAAGACAAGTCACCATAAGAAAATCTAACGGTTCAGTACTGATAGAAAGCAGCAAGTACTGGAAATAAGTTTATTAATCTTGGGAAGAAAGTCCCTTTTAAGAACAGACGCTATAAGAGAAGTATAGAAAATATTCGTAATGGTGGTGCCTTTATTGATATGGCATGCAATATTTCACAATTTCATGTTGTTTTTCTTTATGTAACAGAAAACTTTTGTTGAACAATATAAAGCTCACAAAGTACCATAACAATGTCTACCCGTCTTCGAGAACCATAAGTATATTATCGACCCAATACATAAACACAATACAAGCTTCCCCCATCTGTACACAGGCCCCATATAGCATGTTAATCTACATAAATATTCAAAGAGCTAAAACTGGCCACTGTATTTGACAGATATCTTCTGCCAAACAAGGGATGGTGTAGGGTTGACTAAGAAATAGCTATCAATGGTGCAAACAAACTATCAAAAAATTGCTCTGCTAAAGATAAGGATCTTTTGTGCAGCAGGAAAGCATCCTAGGAAGTTTAAAGAGTCTTGCTGTTCGGCCTAATTTTGATTATTCTAGCTGTCAAGGTCCTTCTACGTAAGTGATCGCTTCCAAGCAGTGTATAATTGATTCGATTAGGCTGAATAAAAATGGGTCCAAAATGGATTGGGTCAATTTTGTGTCGAAACCAAATATAATGCATCAAAGCTAGGATCACGACAATATTTGGTCAATATAGAAACACGAAGCAACCCGTCCCATCTCTGCCTACTTTTCTGAGGGGAGGGGGTTGCGGTTGTGTTTGGGGGAGGTAAAACATGATTATTTCTAAACTTTCTTCTCTTGTTGAATCGTTCAACAAAGGCATATGTAACTGGTGATCCTACCCCAGTGGGGCTGTCTTAGAACGTGCTATAAATATCATAAAATTATCGAGACGAAGACCCGTCGTGAAAAGCACAAAATGACTCCCAAGTCGAGAAAAGCACAAAAAGTAGTGTCTGCATAACCCATTTCCTAACCATGAATATAACATGCAAGATTTTCTTTTCTCGTCCATAAAAGTAATCACAATCATTAGCCATGGGTGTGCAAATACAGATACATACAAAACTGATAAACCTAGTTACTTTACTAGCCACCGTTGTGAGTCAATTGCATCCTTACAAAAGTGAAATTTCAATTCTTCTCCACGTACTTGTTGTCTTCATAGAAGACTAGAGCAGATTATTGTCTACCAGGTGACATTTCAATTTTAGGTTCCAAAGAGTAGCATTTCAGATGAAGTATTAGAGATTTTAAAGAGATAAATAACAAAATAGAGAAAATTTGGAGAAGAGAAAAGCAACTTCCAATATGACCATTAAACGGGTCCTCTATTCACGAAACCATAAGCTGCAAGGGTAAGACTACCATCATATGAATAAGTTCACACCATTCTAGAAAATGTTAGCTAAGGCACACAATGAAAACCTATGTTACATGGACTCTTCAAAATGCGTGAAGTAACCAGGTCGGACTCTCAACACGTGGACATGGGTATGGGATAGGTGTCCGACAAATCTTAAAAGATATGCCACTAAGAACACTATGTAGAGTGTTCTTTTTAGTTTGTTATTGCTTTGAGATGAAACCCGTTTTGAATTAAAACAATGAGCATCACATGCCCCTACCTCATCATCTTCTCCCCTCACCATGTCAATGAAGGAATAATTAAAAAATCACGATAGATAGGGATATTTTGCCCTGTCCCCATGTATTGGGTTTTGAAAATTAGACGTAATAGACACTTGGACATGTATCCAACTCCGACACTTGAAGCGAGTCCATGTAACAGATGAAATATTCAATCAAAACCCAGCTTCAAGCATTGGACATCCTTTGTGTTTGCTCACACGGAGGATCACATTAGTAAAGAGTAAGTGAGCAAGAATTGCAGTTGCAAATGTTCTCAAGCAATTACGTAGAAACTATTGAATACTTACGGGGAAGATAATATGTTCTCGAATTTGTAGTTGATGAAGAATGCCAAAAGTCCGAGTATTGTGGAACCATCCAAGCGTACCTATAGATTGTTTTCATCATCATATAAAGGTAAGTTGTATAGTTTCATGGCAATATACTACTAACTTTTTGCAAAACCTTTTGCGTTGCATTCAGAAGCTTATTTCTTGTATATAATCTACCAAGAGTTCATCAAGTAATGACGTGGTAGAAACAATACAGGAGTTCCCCCTAGTGGGTTACTTAGCTAGCTAAATCATAAAACAAATTACCTTTGTACAAAATTCATAATATACTACTACACCCTTCCTTAAACTCAAGGTAGCTACATTAAACTTCCATGAGTTAAATCACAATAGTTGTTCGAATAGGTTTTGACATTGTACTTTTGTACAGTGTCCCGTGCAAGGAACACCTTCAGCCAATTTACTACAGGAAACATGGTACCAGAGGTCCAGAGCACTTGGGTGCCAATGCTCTCGGCCACAACACCACCACATCCACCTTGCAGCACCCTTGGTCACCACCTCAGTCACCTTGCGTCATCATCATCCTCCCTTGCTTCACTGAAGCCTCCAGCAGTGTGCCTCTGCCCCTACCTCATCATCTTCTCCCTTACGCAGCCTATGTTACATGGACTTTTCAGAATGCATGAAGTACCCATATCAGACACTCGACATTTGTACATGGATATGGAATCTGCGTCGGATAATCTCATAGGATATGCCACTACGAACACTATCTTATAGTGTTTCTTTTAATCTGTTATCATTTTGAGATGACACAAGTTCTTAATTGCAACCATGTGCGTCCTGTAAAACACCATTTTACCTTTGCAATAGCTAAAAGTATTAACATATATCAATAATTTGCCACTTCTCCCTGTCTTGTGAATTATTATGACACTTGGGCACGTATCCGACCTGGACCCTTGAACAAGTTCATGTAGCATAGCATGCAGCCACTCCTTCATTGCTAGCTATGTTACATGGACTAGGGTGTCCGAATCGGATGCGTGTCCAAGTGACGGATTCATCTAATTTAGAACACAAGACATGGGAACACGCAAAAAATATTCACATATATTACTTCATTGTTATTCCTAAGGTAAAATGGTGTTTTATGTGACACACATGGTTTTAATCGAGAACTTGTCTCATCTCAAACTAATGACAAACTAAAAGAAACACAATAAGATAGTGTTCATAGAGGCATACCTATGAGATGTGTTGGACACATATCCCATACCCATGTTCAAGTGTCGAATTTCTCACACGGGTACTTCAGATCTTCTAAAGAGTCCATGTAACATAGATCGTCTGCAGCCTTGCGCACCACCTTGCACCATCACACCACCACCTGCAGACTTGTCGCCCTCATCTTAGAGCATTCAGCTCCATTCATCATTGCCAAAAACACCATCGCACCTTGGGCATATACTACACATGGCCCTTATAATTTGCCCAAGTCTCACATAGATAAGAAAGAATAGCAGCAACTTGCTTGGTACACTTGGTTTGTTTTCTTTTTTGATGGATTGTTGAATATGGCTGGTTTATGTGTTCAGTTTCTTTCAGGCAAGATGCTTGATTGTGCTTGGATGCTATAGTTGGCTGCAGATTTGACTACTTGGGTAGTCCTCTGTGTTCATTTCTTTTTTAGACTCCGAGGATGATTATCTAGGACAAGATCTTGGGGTTTGGAGCCCATTGTTTCTTCTAAATTTCATTGATAACATAGACCGAAAAGCTATGAAGCACCGGTGCGGCACTTAGGGTGAAGCACCGGCACCGGATACATGTCGCGCGCGTATGCGCTCCGGGTGCGGCGTCGGTGCATGTTAGGTGCGTGTACAACATTTTTTATTTATTTTTTTAATGTCTTAAATATCGGGTGCGGCTCGGGTGCATATCGGATCTATAAAAACACTATTTCGAGCATATATGTGACCACCGGCGACCGCGTCGGTGTGCGGCGTGCCGCTACTTTGAAAGAAGAAGAAAACATGGAGAGTCGATGTTATCTATGTGGGAATGAGTTTTGACTTTTTGACAGCTACCATCATAAGTTTCTTATTTTATTTAAGTACCCTAATCCTTACTGTTAAGTTATTACATAAACTAACCCCAGCACTTCAAAGAAATAAAAGTGATACCACATAAAACTTTATTCTTTCAGCTATGCAATTTTAATATTTATAAACCAACCCATTAAACTTAAGAAGATCTCACTAATTTGATTGAAAGCCTTAAAATTTTGCAAAAGAACCCATTAAAATTAAACTCTCACTACTTCGGTTGAAATATTAATATCTTATTACATATATCAAACACATATATTATGATTATTAAGATTCAAATTGCTTAGAAAGTCAATACTACGTGAACACAATTAAAAAAATATTTACAAAATTAGTTGTATCCCCACCGCACCTGTATCCTAAAATTTTCAAAAAAGTTGTATCCGCATATCCGCACCCGTATCGTATCCACACCAGCGTCCGTGCTTCATAGCCAAAAAGCTTAATAGAATGACAAATCTACGAGAGTTTATAGGACAAGCTAAACTAAACACGATGACTATGGTACCCTATTCTACAATGTCTTGTTAATTATGCCAGAAACACCTGACAATCACGCTGGAATAACGAACAACGACCTGCTTGATGATAACGTGGGACAAAAAGGAACCAAACTTGCAGAGATAGCCGCTCTCTCCAAAGGCAACCAGCTCCCTAGGGCTCTGCAAAGGACAAAGCAAAGTCACAAATGGACTTGCAATCAACACGGCAAAGCCACCGTATGGCTGATGACAAATCTTCCATGGAGCTTGTCATGATTCTCCCTAGGGCTGTAAATGAACCGAGCTGTTCACGAACGGCTCGTGGTCCATTCTTTATAAAACTCGTTCGCGTTCGTTCATATAATAAACGAACCGAACAAGAACAAGTTTATAGGGCTCGTTTATTAAACAGGCCGAGCATGAACACACCAAAATGTTCAAAACATGTTCGCGAACAACTTATTTAAATAATAAATTAATTAAACTATATTTTAAAAAATTAACATTTACATAAAAACATATAAATTAATGCTTAAAAATAAAAGCCCTAATGTCAATTAGCCCAAACCCCAAGCCCGTGGAATTAGCCCAATTTGTAAAGCCCAATATGTGACCTACCTAAACCCTAACTATATAAATAAAAGCCTAAACCTAAACACACAAATCCCACACAATAGCACAGCCGTCTGCTATCCTTTCTCTCCCTCGTCTCTCTCTCACAACACTCACAAACAAGAACTCACACGCCCCACTGATCACACAACAGAGCCCTTCGCTCCCTCTCTCTCTCTCCCCCTCCACACATGCTCAGAGGGACGTCGTCTACGATGCCATCATCGCCGACATTGACGCTCGTAATCTCACCGTCGCCGTCGCCGTTGCCGTCGCATGCATCTGCCGGTTTCTATGTTTTCATCGTCAACCATCAAGATCTCTTTTGTAGTTCTTTTGATTCTGCCAGTTTCTATGTTTTTTTATTCAAGATTTCATCTGCCGATTTCTACGTTTTCATCTTGTACCTTCTGTAATATAGTTTCTGATTCATTTTCGTTTGATTAAATTGAAAGAGTTGAGAATTTTTTGCAGATTTAGGGATTCGTTGGCAATTGACACGAACTTGAGCCGAGCTTTGGAACTCAAGTTCGACTTGTTTTGTTAAACGAGTTGAGCGAGTCGAGCCCAAGTTTTACAGTCACAAACTCGAGCCGAGTTCGAACATGAAATTTTTTGCTTTTGACGAACACAAGCCGAGCTCGAACACAGCAAAACTTAAACGAACCGAGTTCGAACACACCCATGTTCGGCTCGAACTCGGTTCGTATACAACCCTAATTCTCCCCCTCAAGTTGAAATGCGTTCAACTTGAGACTCAAACCCAAACATGGAGACAGCAATATTTTTATGGTTTTACGTACCCGTACAGGAAATTTTCTCGGTTCTTTCATCTTCATCTTCATCTTTTTGCTTAAATCCAATTCCCCCACCCCGCGCACGCGGTGGCGGGCCTCTCTCTCTGGGGCTTTCAAAAAATTTACTTATCAAGAAAATAGAAAGAATTGAAACCAACTTTCGACATCTTATGTAAAAGGAGTTTCCAATTGGGAAATCAAGTCAAAGCACAAAATCTGGTTAAGACCTGCATATGCACATGCATTCATATAATCCAAATAACATTCTAGAAGGAATTACGTTACTCAATAAGAGAACTCTCTAATACATAGTCAGATGAGAATTACTTCATACCGTATCTAAGATACGGAAAGATAACTTCTTGTGAGGAAAGATAACCTACAAAGAGGAGAATCATTGGGCGTATGTCATTTCCATAGGCTAAAGGGAAAAAACAATTGAGCAACAAACAGAAACAGGAAATAAGCAGTGTCCATCTGCAAACACTGCTGTAACGAAGTATTTACCGGTAAATCCGGAATAGGAATTCTCTCATAGATCTTCAACTGCAATGAAGGAACCTCAGCTTTGTCTTTGCTGTCGCCGGTTTCCTCCGTATAAAGCAAAATAAGTTCTTGAAATGCTGGCTCCTATTGGAAGCAATGTACTTAGTCGACAGTAATCTCCCTATCATGATTGTAAGCAATATTCTTCACTTAAATGTTAAGAGGTAAATATATGCACACAGAAAGAAATAACATGGGATACAAGGCTCATCTCAATCGAGGCTCAAATAAATAATGAGACTTTTACTTTTACTTAGTCAAGAGTACAATGCAGCATTTATACTTTCTTCTCTACGTTTCGGCCCAGTTACATCTAAAATTTCAGTAGCCATCTTTTCCACTGAAACCGCCCAGCAACTCTACCCCACTCAGTAACTTCCTACCTACTTAGCAGGAACCGGACCAACAAAGCAGGAAATTCAAAAACAAAACAGAGAAACAAGATTCAACTCTCATGTTGCTTTGAACTTGTGTTTTAACGACATACTAATCGAAAATTTTGCATATTGGGCTGGCTATGTTTCCAAACCACATGTCCAAAATTGAAGATCTTAAACTAGCACTTCCAGGATGCTAACGAACGTGTAGAAGAAAGAATTGCAAATGATGTTGAGCACCTGCTTGCAGTTGCTTTACCAAAACTTGCAATAAAATTGGGTCGACTTTGTAGTCTAAGGATAACATTCTCCTAAAAAATCTGACTACCACTGAAGCACTGAAGAATGTTGCTTCAGGGTGTATGCATACCCGTTCTTCAATTTCCAAAATTCAGGTCTAGTATTTTCAATGGTTATGGAGATAATGATGCTGACTACGATATTCAGATTCAAACATGGGATTCTAAGATAGTCGGATTATCCTATAATCTGAATTAACAAGTGACTGGGAATTAGGTTTAGTTGCATGGTCGTACTATGGGGGTATTCTATTACTTTGGTCGTGCAGTTAGGGTTGTCTTGGTCTTTCTATATTTCTTGTTTGCCAACTAGAATTTCAGTGTCATACCTGTATAAATATAAAATCTTCAAATTATAGTGATGAATATCATTGTGCGTAGTGCCCGTGAAGCAAGCCCTTCCTTCCCATCGGCCACCAACCCCCCAACCCAAAAAAAAAAATCACCCATGACCCAATCGCTCTCCGTTCAATCAACAAACTGCTGCCCAAGTCGTTCCACCCACTTTATCGCGACCAACAATCATTGCGGTTTGCCACAGTAGCTGCCATCCAGCCTCCGAAATATTAATCACGTCTTCCCAGGCCGGTGTCTCAAGCTGGCTGTCACCGTGATCACGTACCTTGCTGTCGCTGTCATCTTTGCCAAGAATCACTCCCACTACTGCCATCTTACTCAATCAAAGTTTGTGTATTGATTTTGTGCCTGGTCATTCTCGTATCCAAAGACCATCGGCAGAAGACCCATGTCAAGCACTGTCTAGGTAGCAAAGACACGGACACCGCGTCCGACACCGACCAGGACACCGGAAACCGGAATTTTCAAAAAACCAGATTTTGGACACCCAAGACACCGCTGAATTTTTTAGTATATTTCTATTTTATTTTTGTATATATTTATATCTACATAATACACACACACACACATGTATATATATATAATATCTATATCTATATACATATATAAAAGCATGTATGGGCTTAAATGGCTAATCTTTTCTTCCCTTAAATTACCCTTTTCCAATTGATATTTTCATAAAAGATTAAGGGTGAGTAAGGGTGTTTTTGACTTACAACATTTCTTTCCCATTAAATACCTTTTCTAAATTAGAGTTTTATTTAAAAATGAAGGTATTTTGGACTTCTCATAGGATACCAAACATCTTTCCTTAAAATACCATTATTGGAATATATGTTTTTGTTAGAGTTCAGGATTGTTTTGACTTTTTATTGAAAACTCTTCTTTTTATTAAATACCTATTTTTAATTAGTGTTTTAAAACTGCAGGGCATATTTTGACTCCCAATAATCATCGCTACAAGAAATGGCCATAACTGGGTAAAAAGAAACATGATAGGTAATAAATTATACTGAAAATCATAAGTGATTACATTTTGAACTTTAGTAGTGATGCTTGCATGAAAAAGTGTCAAAACTCTAAAAGTGAATGATAGAAAAATTTTAGAAAGATTATTGAAAGTTAGGGCTATTAAATTTGTTTCTTAAGCAATTCAGTTTCTAATACGTGTCCTGATAGATCTTTTGAACTTAATTGATTCTTGATTTTAAAGATACAACATTTAAGTTCCTAACCCATTTCATCTTACAAACGTTGTTATACATTTATTAATAATAACTTCTTCGTGTTAGGCACTTTATTTTCGACAATCCTTTTTGGGTTGGTTATTGAACTTTCATAATACAACTTAATTATAATTCAAACTTCTTAATTTCACTTGCTAGACATATATATGCCATCAAAACATAATACATGACAACAGACAACTCCAATATAAACACTTGATATTAATTATCTTTAAAAACTTTCTTCACTTTTATCGATGTACAATCAAACTTGTAGTGTTTTGTGAGAGTTAGATATTTGTAGGAGATGTTTGAGACTAATTGCAATGTCAGTATACCTTGGATAATAAGATATAATATGAAACAAAAGAAATTTGTTTAGCGGCAACTTGATGTAACAAAAAAAATAAGTATGATAAATAGCAAAAAAATATTGGTGATAATTGGCGAGAAATATTCGGGTTTGAAAGTAAGATCATGTTTTGGGTGATGAACTTTTCACATTTTGAGTATTTGATTAGTAGTTAACAACTGATTTGTTATTACCGTTTAATTATAATAGTCGTATTGATTAATTTTAATTATTTGTTAACCAAGCTTTAGAATATTCTTATTTTAAATCATTATATATCGTGCAAAGCACGTAATCCTTACTAGTATGTGTGTGTGTGTGTGTGTGTAAGTATTAAATAAATAAGAATAAACATCATTTTGAGTAGCTGAATTTCGATCCAAACGGATGAGAAAGAAAGATAGTGGCATGAATGTCTCAACAGTAACAAGATTAAAGTCAACAGTAACAAGAGAGAAGGAAAAAACATGGGACAAAAGGATCAAGGAGAGATCATATATAGCTAGATGGGTCTGTAAATGAGGTCGGATATGCTGACATATCTTCCTCTGAACTGGTAAGCTCGGGTGCTTTTGTTAACAAAGCGAAGGAAAAGAGAGAGAAGAAGGGTACCTTATTCCAAGTCGATCTGATTAGTTCGGCTTCAAAGTTGATTTTTAAAGAAGTCCCCAAAATATCATATTTTGGCCCAATATGTGTGGACACTTCTTCAAGAGGTGTCTGACACGGTGTCCGGTAATTAAAAAATTCGGACACCGTTGAGAGGTGTCGGACAAGTGTCCAGAGATGTCGAGGTGTTTGTAGGTATAGGACACCATACCTCGACCTATATGAGGTGTCGGTGCTTCCTAGAGCACGGTACAAGCAATATATACTTCAATAAGCCCGTTTGCATAGGGGAATATGGTAGGAGTGAGTTAAACTAAACGGGTTCAAAATTTGGACCCTGCAAGTTGCTCAGCTTACTAACAAATACAAGAATAAAACAGAATCTAAGTAGAGAAAATGTACCAGTGAACAGTAACTTACAAAGAGAAAATTCCAAGAACAATTTTTCTTTTAGTGTTGGCGGGGGCTGAACACTGCACCTGCCGCAAGCCAGCTTTTTATGCAAGCAAAACATAGTTGTTTTATCACTCTTTAGTGTCCCCTTGAACCATCAGCATTAATTTAAAATTAGATTGGATCATGGTTATGCAAAGGAGGGACTCCAGAACCTTGAATATTCTGTAGGGTTTCTTCAAGTGAATGTCCTGTGCACTCAATTTTGAGGAATGCCTCCGCTAAATACAAATTTCCAAAGGCAAATGAGAGTTCCATCTCGGAGACACTCCTGCAGATGAGAAGGTTGATGCACACATTCCTTTGAGTCATAAGGATAACCAGTCTGGAATTCTTAACAGTCCAACAGGCCCCAGATACCCATTGGAGGGGGAGAGAGAGAGAGCTCAGAATTTGGTCATGGGTACAATTCATGACTGTAGGGAAGACCACCTCGGGGACCCGACTTGATTCATCAACGCAGAAGCTCCTTCCTTTACTGGTTTTATAGATCCTGGCCACTTTTCTGATTTGTTCTATGATGGAGCTTCTAATGCATGCAGGACCCAGAGTGCATTATATATGCCAAGATAAGATGAGCTGGGGCTGCTAATCGGCAACCTCCCATCGCAGCGTAGGAGGGATGCTTTTAAAATGAGAACAGAAGTACCTTCCCCCATAGTACCATCAAGAGATGCATTCTAAGATGATAAACTGAGAAAACAGCTCAGGTTGCCAAGTTTAAGTCTCTCTCTAGAAGATTTCCATGAGATGTGTGCACCTGAGGCGCCTTGAGTCTTCAGTTAGTCGATTGGTAGAAGATTTTTTAAGCCTGAGAGAAAGGGGGACGTTAGAATCTATTAGATTGTCTGCTGAGAGTGCCTTCTATGGCCTTATCTATTGAGAAGTCCCTCAGGCTTTCAGCCCCTCGGCCAGTCACTCCTTTGGGAGGAACACATTTTCACTCTTGTTTGTCACCTTCTCAGCAATAAACTGGCTCTGATCCTGTACCCTCTGGCACTCCGTCCAGCCATACTCCTACTCCTGGCACCACTACAACCAATGACGGAGAGGTCATGCCTACCTCTTCCCATCCATCCACGTCTAACATAGAGTGCAATTACTACTGCCAATCATTGGCGCTCTTTGTTTCTCAGTTTAAGGCTGTTGAAGGCGTTGGTGAATGTGAGGATGTTTGGGTTGATAAAGAGCCTAAGCAAAATGTGCTGTGCTTTATCATACTTAGTCCTGTGGAAGATGACCTAAAAAATCAGAGCATCATATAGATGATATTGATCTATGTCCTGTGTGGTGAAACAATATGAAAACCAGCCGATGATGGGGAAAGTACAATCAATGTGGTTACATTCTTGGAGAGTCGAAGAGGGGGCCATAGAATATGGCTGTGTGTTTTCGCAGTGATGGCTAAGGAAGCTTTCCCGCGTGCTGCACATTTGTTCGACCTTTTCTCCAGAGGTTTCTCGTTGCTGCACGACTTTCCTCTCTAGTTACCTCCCTTGAGGAATATCAAACACGCCATTACAATCGCCAAACTTGCATCATTGTAGGTTAAATCCTACCGGAGTGTACTGAGTTTCAACAACAAGCTGATGAGCTTTTCCAGTACGGACCCGCTAGACTGTATGTCCATGTGCCATTCCTGCCCAGTTGACCCCTAGGTTAGATGAGTGGACAATATATTGACACTCACGCCATCAATAAAATCAGTCAAACATAGGTTCCCCATACCTCAACTTGACCAAATGTTTGATCTGATAGCTGGTTCCCGTTGTTTCTCCAAGATTGACTTGCGTAGTAGTTACCATCATGTTAGGATCAGACCCGGGCAAGACAGCCTTCGCAATCCCTGATGGTCTATATGAGAGGGTATTATGTCCTTCAGTCTACAAAACACCCTAGAACATTCATGTGAGTCATGACTCGAATCTTGTCTCCATCCCTTCGGAAATTTTTGATGGTATAGATTGATGACATCCTACTCTATACTAAGACCGAGGGTGCTCATTTAGACCATTTACATCGGGTTCTGGAAACTTTTTGCACTGCATAACTGTCAGCCAATCTCAAGAAATGTTACCACTTGCAGTTTAGCTTTGCCTTTCTAGGTTTCATTTTCTCTGCACACGGGGTTTTTGTCGATCTAGGAAATGTTGTGCTATTGGCGGATGGCCAGAACCAAACAATTTCATGATGTTCATAGGTTCCATGGTCGCCATGCTTTATAGACATTTCATTCACCCCCCCACCCCCCCCCCCCCCCTTCACAGATTGTATGGAGAAACGAGAGTTCAAGCGAACACGAGCTGCCACCTGAGCCTTTGAAATAATCAAGCAACAGATGGATAAATCTCCCGTTTTACAACACCCAGACTTCACCAAAGTCATTGAGGTCTTTTGTGATTCCTCAAGCGTTAGCATTGGGGCCCATGGAGTTAGTGTGGCCATCCTTTAGCCTACTTTGGCAAAAAAGAGTTGAATGATGCTCGAAACAATACCCACAACAAGTAGTTTTATGTTATCATCCACGCTTTATGGCATAGGTGTAATATTTGCTACCTGAAAAAATTTATGTTGTGCTCTGACCATGAGGCCCTCAATACCTCCACTCTCAATATAAGTCGAATTCTCGCCATGCTCGGCTTGCATTTTTTGCAGCAAAACTCTTTTGTTTTCTTTTGCCGGTGTTAAGAACAAGGTTACTGAAACTGGGCCATGTCTTACAAGTCTTGCACTGAATAGGTGTCAATGCAGTAGGTTTCAACGAACTACAGGACGAGTAAGCTACTTGTCCTGATTTTGAACTTATAAACCAGGATATCTAGGCTGGTCAGCATCATCTCAGTTCATTATGCAAAAACGGTTTTTTATGTCGTGGAGCTTGTTTAGGGTCCCTCATTATGATGCATACTCGAACCCGCGTTCCTCAGAACAAAAATCAATAGCAAAGACAACGGTCCCTGTATTGTAAAAATTACCTGAAGGATTGACTGCGAGATAATAATCGAAATTCCAGTTTTCACCATTTTCCAGAGATCATTTCCACAGAATTTCCTCGAAGCAGGTTCCCATATATCACTAAGAGATATCCTTGACAAGAAAATTGGCCTAGGCAAATAGAAGTTCTGTAACTCAGTCATCTCATGTTTCTCATATATATAAAAATGCTATATAGGTTAGACAACATCCTCTTCCATATTTGAGCAATATGGACATTCTAAAGCATGATAAAAAGTTTGTTTTCCCACTAATTATTAAACAATTCATATAGTACATACATGCAAACTGCAGACCAGAAGTATGGTAACGCGTATACCACCTATTAAGTTGCTGCATATAGACAGGAATGCATATACTGGAGCTGTGTCGAAAAAAATTTCTTGCAAAGACAGACCAGTCCCCAGTCACCATCTATAAAAGGTGGCATCCTGACAGGTCTTATGTAGGTTAAGGAAGAAGAAGGAAAGGACAAGAAAAGGGGGAAAAAGTGAAACAAGTAACTAATAATGTAAGGCACAACAGGCAAAAATGTAAATTAGAGTATCCACAATTTTGTCGAAAGTGAGAATTTTGTAAAAATGAGAACAAAAAACAGTATGAAAACCAATGGTCAGTCTTGAAGAAGAGGAATCAACGTATACAACCTCTACAAGTGAATAAGGTACTGGTAACCAGATAGAGTATATCATGTCATTTTTTACAAATATTTGTTGTGTATAAACTTACTGATATTTAGATCTTAGAACACCAAAAAAGGGATTTATGCAGACAGATGTGAGGAGAGAACCTCTAGTATTTAAGAGGGTTTTAAAGTTTCTAGGACCAAATTATTGGAGAGAGTGAAAAATAAAAGCCGGAAGATACAAAAGTGTGCAGTATTGTCATAATTATCCCCATGTGCGAATGATGCTGAAGGATAAGTTTTGGCAGTAAGACCAACCATAGTCAGTATGTGGTCTAAACCAAATGTGCCTAATAAGCAGACAATTGGATTGGTACTAGAGTAGATTAATTGTGCAGAAGACATCCCCTAAACAGTAGAAGTGCCAACAAGAAATATATTCAGACAAATCATGGTAACTGAATATTGGCACATACAAGGGAAACCAGTAATGTAAAAAGGCGTGGTTAATCTTGACCATAACTCCAAGGGAAGAGAGAGACCGTTGATAGTTTACATTTTAGCCCATTCTTTACCATCTTAAGCTTTTAGAGCAGCCAGTAACATAACAGGGTATCAGACCTCTAAAGTCGCAAGGTCTTAAATTCCTGCTTGCAGCAGGTTCCCCCTATATGCCGTGGTAAGCACCTTCAGATTTCGCTCCACGTGCAAATGAGAGCTTTGCATATGTAAACACATTTTCAAGCATAATATACACTCTTGGAGCATTCAGATCAAGTCATATCTTTACCACTAAAGTTGACGTGAATGAAAAGAGCAAAAGACGACGGAATAGCTTGCCACTTAACAAACATAAAACAAAAGGATAAGAGGAGAATAATGAGCATAATGGCAAGGGGTACACGAGCACGAACCCTAGATAAGGTTCCGAAGCAGCAATATCTGAGCCAAGGCGAGATGTCTCTTCTGGCGTAGAGGGAATAAATCCAATCCACATAAGCAACTTTCTTAATAGCCTGCCACGAGGTCCAACTGATGAAAGAATTCCTTCATAACGAGTTACTGCCTTCTGTGCAGCCAACCAAATAGGAAGGTCTTCCTCAGATAGATGGTCAATGTCCAGGCTGCTCTGATATATTTGTTCATCAAAAGTAGATGACTGCTGGAAAAGGGGCATTTCCTTTAGCCAAAGCTTGATTCTCTTCGCCAAATTTACTGGATCTTCTCCCTGACTAGTGCTTCTGAAAGCCTGCCTAAATCAACAAAACAGAATGTGTTAAATTTGACATTAAAGATGATTAGAAGGAAACCTCAAGCTTCAGAAACGACAGTTGCAGGTCAAAATTGTAGGTACTTCAGTTATAAGCTAATTCTATTCCGAAGAGAAATAGAAGGGTAATAAAAAAACAACATAAACGTTCCTTTTCACAGTAGGACTGTAAATTATCACCATCGATATATACGATCAGATATAGAGTTACAGTTGTTCTATGTAGAACGAATATCTTATCACAAGTAACACTTAACACAAAAAGTATCTCCTGCCAAATCCTTGAGCTGGTCAATGCCTATCTGGAATAATAGTAACAATAGCCCGATACTCTATTTCAGGCAACCAACATACATCCAATAGCTCCTGGAATGCATTTACACCTGATAAGCAGCAGATGCAAATACAAGGCCTCTGAGACACATCCATGCTTCATATGCAGCTCCTTTCAAACAAATGTGAAAAGCTATCACACTATATAGGTATATCATTTCAAGAAAAAGAATTCAAGGAGCAACACTTGCCACATTTGCCGCGCATCAAGCAATAAAATCTACAAGACTGTCTCAGGTCGAAAATCATAAGTATACGAAATACAGCATTACCTCAGCTAGCCAGAAGCCGATTTTCCTCAATGGTTTGGATACAAGGAAAAATATTCCTTGTAGAAGTTTTGACTGCAAGTAATCTAGTTTTTCAACAAGTAGCAAGCCCTTCTGCCTCTCCGTTGCATAGCCACGCCTGTAAGGTGATGGGTCAATACATGTAAAGGGTGAGTGACAATAACTTATGCACTGGGATCAGAATAAATTTTGAAGACCATAAGTAAAGGAAGAGCAAATAAAAATAAATATATAACTACACACCCACACACGCGCATAACATATATACATTTATATGTATGAAAGGTATGTATGCATGCATGCGCGTATGTATGTATGTGAGCTGATCAAAATATAGCATGAGAAAAGCCCACTTTTATCTAGCTGATCTAGGTCAAGTTTTTTTCCTTTTTTCTGGGTAGGGATTTTGCCCAACTGCCCACTTTATGGGTGGTCTCTCCTGTTGTCAAAAGTGCCCCCCAAAAATTCTCAATTGACAACATTTTCATGTATCTTTTCCCCACCCAGCAACACAAACACCTCCACACATACGCAACACCACTGGTCGTGCAATCTTGCCGCCTTCATCACCGGGAGCAATCACCATCCTAACCCAACCACCACGCCACTACCACTATCAACACATCACCACATCAGCATGGCCACCACACCCCATCAAACCACCACCCAAACGTGCAACCACCCCATTGAAACAAACACCAACATCATCAACAACAACACCACCAATCCGGCTGCAACACCATCATCAACAAACCCCCAACCGCCCCACCACCAAACTCAAGACCACGCCACCGCCAAACCCAAAACAACCACCATCATCAATCGCCAAATTCAAAACCACCACCAAGCCCATAAATCCCACAATTTAAACAACACTGCCACCACCAACCTCCATCACGCACCAGTCGCACCACCATCAATTATCACAGCTACGAATCGCCTTATCTACCACCACCAACCCCATCACACACCACTAGTCACCACAGCCACTGATCACCTCAACCACCACCGAACCCCCCATCACCACCTCTGACGAACGGCCCATCCACCAACACCAATCGCACATAAAACCGCCAATGATCCCCCCATCACTTGCCCAACTGAAACGCCGCATCCACTTGGTTGGCAAGATAAAGATAGGTTGATGTAAATGGCAGGAACTTGAAACTTGGTAGACATAATTTATAAAGGTACAAGAGTTTCCGGTTCTAATTTTTTTCTCTACAAACCGCCCAAGACTGCAGTTCGTATTCTTTTTCAGAAAAAAGGCTATTTGAGTAATTTTGCACCAGCTGCCCAAAAGAAAGGCGGTTAAGCGAGTTTTTTAAGGAAAAAAGTCAATTTGGACTGTCCATGTTGTGAACGGCCCTAGATCAGCTCGATAAAAGGGGGCTTTTTCGGCGCTATATTCGGATTGGCCCCCATATATATACACGAAGGAACCATTATAAAAAGAACGGAAAGTAGCCATGCATCTCCTTACTCTATCAATCAGTTAAGGCAATCTCGTCCTTGTATTAACCTTTTTTGTTTTCGTTGCCAATTTAGTTCGAAAGTACACTAAGCTAACCATCCACCTTCTCTGGTGACCTCAGCCCCCCTACAAATCCCTCAGCCTCCCCCACTATATCCAACCTCCTATAGCAGAAAGGGTATGTTACATGAAAGTTCAAGATGCATAGAATTACTGTGCTGGACACTCGACACATACACAGGTAGGTAAAATGTGGCCAGAGTCCATCACTAACAGCATGTCAAGTGAAACACATTCAAGATTCCAAGCATTACTCTCTTATAGGCGCCTTTCTCTCACAATTTATTGCGTCTAAAGTTTCCATTCTGATTGGTGTACGGGGCGTAAAACCATGTCAACTTAAAATTAAATGTGAAAGACCAACAGGAAAAACTCTGACCCTATTTTTGGATTTAGGGTTTAGATGCATCTAACATTGAATTGAGTAACATAGGCTAATTCCAAACTTCCATCAAAAACATGTCAGATCACAAAGTCCCAATCGACTCTTCAGAAAACCTGACTAACAAGCTCCGGTTAATTAGCAAACCCTCTACCTCACTTCCTCCACCTCCGTCACCACCACCTGTAAACAGTGGCAGTAGATGATGGACCAGATTTGGGTACTCTGTAACAGCTGAAAGGAGGTGGCAGTCTCACAGTCAAGAACCTCAACACCTCAAGAAAAAACTCTGCACTCTTAGACTTGATAAATTCCATTATCGACCCTCTCTGAATTTCCATACCAATTCCCCAAGACAGCACCTAACTTTTGAGTCAACTGACATACAACCTAAACCACCACAAAAGACCCTCACACTAGCAAGGCCAAAAAGTAACCTCACCCAAAAAAATCACCGCGAAAACACCACCATCTCAAGTTCCAGGAGCAAGCAAAGTGGCCTAAACTCTAAGCGATAGAAGCTCGCCAGCCATTTTTTATAGTTTGCAGTGAACAGTAATTGTGATGAAGCTTTGGATTGGAGGCGAGGTGTGGTTGCACTGTGGTCTATAATTCTTGATGGATGATCAACAGCAAATTGATATCTGCAATTTGAGTTGAGTTAAATTTGCATTGGCCTCTGAAGTGATTAAACTATGTGCATGTATCACTAATTTGTATAAGTCATACAAGCCCTTTCATCACGGCTCCAAAATAGGATAAACTGTATCTCCTTCAGAAAAAAGATATAACTGCAGACATTATCCCTAAATATGCAATCAAGTAAACAACAGGTGGAAGTAGATGACAAGACACACGAGGGTACAGGTTACCTAAATATTATTGCCTTCGACTCGGATGCTCTCTTCCAGTCAACATATATTGGCAAAGTTAGCAGATAATCTGTATTTAGTGCGGATGTCATCATTAAATCTGTAGCTGACAATTCTTTAAACTGTGCATCACAAAGAAGTTGCACGAAAGACCGCTGGAATCGCGTAGCAACAGCAACTCTGCAGACAATTTTGCAGAACAAGTAAATCCATCTAACTTACGAACAGTTGGACCTAACTTAAACCAAATAATGAGACGTAGAAATATTGCAGAAACATTGAAAATGACAGAGTTACTGCCAATCACTTCTCCTCACATGTATACATGCTTATGGTATCTTATTTGAGGCTCCTTAAGAGCGCTCATTTACCAATTACTTCTACTCACACATGCACACATATTTACATAGATACATGCATATTTATGTATTTGTATATATCTATATGCTTATACTCCCTTATAGAAAAGAGGACGTTTGTTGCCCAAAATCCTCAAAGTGTTTCCTAACGACTAACATTGTTAGATATTAGCTACTGTTCCTCATAACTTTAGGTATATATGTCTAGGTTTAAGTAGATACACGAAAACATATATAATATACTTCTTTTTCCATGCCCAGGGCAGTTCCGAGCTGTACTTCCTCGGCTACAAACACTAAACTACCAGCTCGGCACAGAAAAGTACCCAAGTAACAACCAGCATAACAGAAAGAAGGAAAAGAGAGCAATTATCCTCTTACCACCTGAGAATGTAGAAATTACTGGTCAGCGTATTCTAATGTCCTTACTAGTACACAGCAACATCTTTCTTTTCTTTTTCTGGTTTCCAGCAAGATGATTACGCATTTGCTGATTATATGCTGCTTAAGCTTGCGGACGAGCCTTATTACCGTTGCTTAATGTTCTCACTTAGCACAAAAATTGATGGTAATCATCTTCCCTTACATCAACTGATAAATACAATATAACAGTACATAAAGGGTGGCTGGGATTTTTTTTTTTTTTGGGGGGAGGGGCGCGGTTCCCTCCTCCTCATTTCTATGCTGTCCACTAGGTGATCAAGACTCTCTAAGATTCTCCAGTGCTCTAGGTGCATGGTACGGGTCTTCAGCGGTGCATTGCTGATTGCTGATAGTGGTTCATACATCGAGAGTGTAACTCTAGTATGGAAGTACGAGCACGCGTGGGTGGGTTTCCTGCTGTGGTCAGGGAGTGGTGCGAAAATGTCACCAAGTAGTTTGTCGGTCTTGGTCTGACTTGGTGGGCTTCTGATGTAGCGGAAGCAATTAGGATAAAGGTTATTTATCTATCGGATATATATACCAACGCATACAGCGATGGTTGCACTAAACACACAGTTTAGTGGCTTCAAAGGAAGAGCACACAGCTCTTGAGAAAATAAACTCCTCAATGTATTAATCAAAATCAGAACTCAAATGCCAATGATGTTTGCAAGGGTATTAGTTATAGAGCAAAATAAAGGAACATGAGGATTCCTCAAATCAATGGCCTTGATTATCTCCTACTATTATGACCTTAATTACCTCCTGCTATTTCAAAGGACCTTAATTAGCTCTTCCCATTCATGACCTCTTAAACATGCGAGAGAATCGACTGGATTGCGCTGCATCATTCCCTCCCTCTTGTGAAAAACTCGACCTTGAGTTTCATCTGGATATAAAGAATCATCTGAATGAAAAGGGTAGATATCGGCAACATTGAAAGTTGTAAAATTTTCCAAAGAGTCAGGCAGGGAGACCACATAGGCTGTCATTGACCTTCCTTAGGATTCTGCATGGTCCCACTTTCTTCCTGCTAAGCTTGTTCTATGTTCCTACTAGGAGTCTCTCCTTCCTGAGATGTACCATAACCAAGTCTCCCTCTGCAAATACTTTTTCCCATCAATGCTTGTACCTGTCAAGCTTACACTTTGCATTAGATTCTTCGAGTTTCTGTCGCACCTCTGCCTCGACGGTTTCAATGGTCTCCGCGAGACATTTTACGGCAACACTATGTCCGGGAAGCTTAGGCACTAGGACCATATGGAGCACATGTCTGGGGGTCGCTGATAGACACCTGAAACGGCCACTTGCCTTGGACCTGTTTACCCTATTGTTGTAAGCGAACTCCGCCTGCGCCAAAAACTGATCCCACTGTTTGGGCCGGTATCCACACAAACACCTAATCATATTCCCCAAGGTTTTGTGGATTGTCCATCATATTCCCCAAGGTTTTGTGCTGAAGTTCAAGGTAGTTTGGAACATCCTCATAAAGTTCTCCAGAAATGACAAAGGAACTTCGTGTCGCGATCCGAATTAATGCTTATGGGGACTCCATGCAACCTCAACACATCTCGAAAGAATAGCATTGCAACTTGGGTTATGTCGCTAGTCTTTTTACATGAGATGAAAGGAGCCATCTTCGAAAATACGTCCATAACCACAAAGACGGAATCATTTCCTCGTTGAATACGCGGTAATCCGAGGATAGAGTCCATGGTTAGATCTTCACATGGTCCCGCGGCTACTGGTAGTGGCGTGTATAAACACACATTCTGTGATCGGCCCTTCACCATTTGGCAAACCATACACCGTCCACTGCCATAAATACCTCTCTTCCACTAAGGCAATAGTCTTGTCGCGTCCTAGATGTCCACCCAAACCTCCTCCATGCAGCTCACGGATTAGACATTCTCGCAATGACGTCTACGGAATGCATAACCTGTGATCATAGAATAGATACACGTCTTGGGTGACGAAAGGGAACTTGCATTGCTTCGCCAAGCATTCTGACCAAATAGATGAAAAATCTTCATCCTTGGCATGTAGCTCGCGCAGGTGCTCAAAACCAATCACTTTTATGTGCATAGCTATTAAGTAAGTCCCATTGTCAGCTCAACGCGTCGGCAACCTTATTCTCTTCACCAGCCTTGTGCCTTATGACAAAAGTGAACCTCTGTTGGTAAGCTAACCATTTCGCGTGCATGCGACTAATCTTCCGCTGCAGGTTAAAATACTTCAAGGCTTCATGATCGGTATTCAATATGAATCCTCGCTGAAATAAATATTGTTCCCAAAACCGAACAGCTCGAAATACGGCATAAAACTCGAGCTCATAGGTTAACCATTTTCTTCGTGCATCGCTTAGCTTTTCGCTGAAGAAGACAACAACTTCTTACGTTGGGACAATACTACTCCAATCCCTATTCCAGATGCATCACATTCGAGAGCAAAGACTTTGTCAAAGTCAGGTAAAATTAACAAGGATGTGTTAGTCAACCTCTCCTTGCTTGTAGCGAAACTATTCTCGGCATCTTCTCCTCACAAGAACTTAACCTTCTTCAAACATTCTGTGATTGGGGCCATGACAGTACTGAAATCACGAATAAACCTTCGGTAGAAAGTTGCAGGCCCCTGAAAACTCCTAACTTCACCGACAGTTCTCAGTGTAGGCCATTCTCGAATCGTTATAACCTTCCCTTCGTTGACTCGAATACCTTCTCGGTTATTATAAACCCCAAAAAATCTACTTGCCTACGAGAAAACTGCATTTTTTCATATGTATATATAATTTGTTCGCGCCTAATGCTGAGCTTCTCACAGTTGTGGGACATGTTCCCTTTTATTTTTGCTATAAATCAGGATATCGTCTAGGTGGACAAAGACAAACATCCCAATAAATGGTTCAATACCTGATTCATCAATCGAGAGAATGTGCTCGGCGCATTTGACAGTTGAAATGGCATGACCAGCCATTCATACAATCCATCTTAGTTTTGAACCTAAGGTTGATTTTGGAAAATACCTTGGACCCTTCCATGTCCAGCATGTCATCAAATCTTAGGATAGGAAACTTGTAGGCCACCGTGATCATATTGATTGCTTGGCTATCAACACACATTCACCATGAACCATCCTTCTTTGGTACAAATAGTGCAGGCACGGCACAAGGAAACGATGTTGTCGCGGATCGACCCCATCTCAAAAGACTCTTGTAATATCACATTCCCCTTTAAACTCATTCTATAGTGAGGTAAGTTGGGCAAGCTTGCTCCAGGTACCTAATCTATTTAATGCTTAATCTCTCTCACAGGCGGCAAGGTCGCGGATAATTCTTCCGGCACAATCTCGCAAAATTCTCCAATTCTTTCAGGGTCGCAAAGGCGCTGATTCCCGTTTGATTTCATCATTCACAACCAATGCATAGACCACTGGTTCATGTGTCATCTCTTCTACAAACGCCCTTTTCTCGAGCACTATCAGAGTATTACCCCTTGTGAGAAATGGACTTCGATTATCCTCGGGCTTCAAAAGTGCCAACACAATTCTCACTCCATCTTTGCGCAAAGAGTAAGTGTTTTCCCGCCCTTTATGCAATGCGTCCACATCGAACTGTCATGGTCTTCCTAGTAGAAGATGACAGGTGTCCATATCTACCACGTCGCACAAAACTTCGTCTTTGTACTTTTCAGTAGTGAAGGATATACGACATCTCTCGATTACTCGTACTTCTCCTGCAGCTCGAATCCAACTAATTATGTAAATAGTTAAATGCTTCTCAACCGGAAGTTTCAACCGTCTATTACCTGCTGCGAGACAATGTTTTCGCTATTCCCCCTCTCTATGATCACCTCGAAAATTTTCTGATGGATGTAGCATTGTGTTCCAAACAGGTAATGTCTATATAGATCCTCTTATGTTCTAGGGGCCAACATTAGCCTCCTAACTACAAAGAGTGGCTCTATTTCTTCACTTTCCTCCCCATTACCTGCTGCATAACACACATTATCACCCTCTTGCCTACATCTTCAACCATCCCTTCCGGCTCGACTTCTAGTCTCATGAGATTGACCTTACCCCGGTCTGCTCTGGCTCAGCATAGATCAGATCTCTGCCCTTGCTCGGCATAGATCAAATATCTGCTCTTGTTCAGTTGGTTATGGACTGATTTGTCAGAGGAAGTCGCGTCACGATTTGGTTTCTGGCCACTGGTCCTAGATTGGTTGTTCGAGGTGGTTTCACTGAAGGTTAGTTTCTGGCCACTTATTTCGGGGGGCTCACAGAAACAGAGTTGTTACCTCGCGAGTAGGTGGGTAATTTGGCTAGTTGGTCTCGGCTTTTATTGCAAGGTTATAAGCTTCGTCTAGGGTGTATATGGGTAAAAGTGACAGCTTGTCTTGGGTTGCAGATCGCAATCCACTAACGTACCTCATGACCTATTGCGCCTCAGTCTCGACAAGATTGTTCCGCGAAGACAATCTGTGAAACTCCACCGTCTACTCTTCTACCGACCTGAATCCTTGCTTGTAGTTTTGATACAAGCTACATAAAATCTGCTCGTGGTCTGGAAGCAGATTCCAATCTCGGATAAGCTATTTTCCCTCGCCTCTTGCGGTTAACATGTAGGTTTTTCCACCAGGCTTATGCCCCTCCCTTGAGTTTGTATGCAACCAAAGTGACTTATTCTCCATAGGGATCTTATGGAATTCAAAGAAATTCTCCGGCTCGGCACTAAGAAGTCTTCCACTTCCATAGAGTAGCATAGAAACTGAGCACATCCTTAGGTCGCTGTTTGTAATCATATTCTCTAGGGTCTCGCCTCAGTTGTCGCAGAGGTCACTCTTCTTCCCTCTCCACATCAGAATCATCTCTCTGGACCAAGCTGGACGGGAGGTTGGCGGTGCTGGTTTCTTCTCAACTATTTGTCATGATGAAGGCTCTGCAAGCATAAGCGCGAGGTGCTTTGTGGTTATGACGGGGATTCCAAACTTGTCAAATGTTAATCGTAGCCATTATTGCACCAAACTTGCAAGAGTCTCCATTCACTGGGTGAGCGCGACATTGAGAAGAGACTGCTATTTGTTCCATCTGAGGCCATCTCGACAGCAATCCTTGCTCTGATGCAAACTGACGTAACGGAAGCAATTAGGATTAAGGTTGTTTACCTGTCGGATGTATATACCAGCGCACACAGCGATGGTTGCAGTAACCACAGTTTAATGGCTTCAAAAGAAGAGCACGCAGCTGTTGAGAGACCAAACTCCCCAATGCATTAATCAAAATCAGAACTTGAATGCCAATTACATTTGCAAGGCTCTATTTATAGAACAAAGTAAAAGACCATGAGGATTCCTCAAATCAATGGCCTTGATGATCTCCTACCAGTGTTATCGAAGGCGCGCCTAGGCGCAAGACGCACTTCCTGCGCCTCGCGTAGGACTAGGCATAGCCCCTTCGAAAAGGCGGGCGACTTGCATACCTAGGCGCCCTGGCGCAAGGTGGCGGTGGAGGCGCAAAGAAAAGACCAAAAATCTTAAATTTTGATTTTTGTATCATGGCATCATCTCAACCGTTCATTATTTTTATTCTTTATTTCATAACATAATAAATCAATATCTAAACCACAAAAAAACCTAAAACCCCAAGTCACTAATCAATCGATTGTCATATTGTTGTTCATTGTGCTAGCGTCCCGCCTCCAATTGTTACTATTTTTTAAGTAAATCTACTCCTTCACTTAATCTTGCGGACAAAGAAGATGAAATTGAGTAGGAATCTCTAACGGACTAGGAGCCTATAATTCCCTTTTGAGGAAAACATTGTTACTTTAGCCTTTACTAATGATGGAGATAGCGTTGTCCTATTCACTTAGGATCAACTAATTCTCATTGGATCTGAAACTCTTGTTAAATTGCCATGTTCCAAATTTTTTTACGTGATTTTATTAATTTAATGCACTAATATCTATTTATTTTTATTTTGCGCCTCTCCGAAAAGATACGCGCCTCCACCTTGCACCTAGACTCCAGGGACCCTTTGCGCCTTAATAACTACGTCTCCTACTACTATGACCGTCGTTACCTCTTGCTATTTCAAACGACCTATCGTAGCTCTTCCCATTCATGACCTCTTAAACATGTGAAAGACATGTGAGAGGATCAACTGGATTGTGCTGCATCGGCATCTCCGCTGCTTCGAAGTCTCAGGCATCCACTCTGGTGTTGCAATTGGCCAGAAATTTGGAAATTTACTGTGAAAATGCAGGCAGAAGGGAAAGCCCGTCTGGGAGAATTCTAGAAGACAGAATTTCGTATCCACAGACGTCTTAGAGGTGGTGGCTGTGTGTTATAAACTCACGTTCTCAAAAAAACAAGTTGCTAGAATTATCAAGTAGCAAATGAGCAGCTAAGGCAACCAAAAAACTAGAAACAGTCAAGGAAAAAGTGCTGTGAAGTTTGTGAACTCCTATTGACATCTGCTAAAACTGCAAAAAAAAGGTCAGGGTGAGAGCAAAAGAAGTACACTCATGTGTTCTCGCTCCTTTCCCGGTTGCAGTTCATCCACACCCCCACATAAAGAGAATGCCCCTAGCAGGTAAGATGTAGTGCACTTACATGCTGACGCTTGCACATTCCTAAAAAGTAGTCAGAAATGACAACCTTTACAATTGGTGATTTTACCTTCTCAAAATTGGTAACTTCCTCACTTCACTACTTCCTATTGCATCACGAGTGTCATGACAACTAGTATTTTCATCTCTCTATGCATGGGAAAAAAATCGTATGCATAGACCTGTGAAAGCATACACCAGATTCTCATGGCACTTTGCTTCTGCCATTCTGCTCGATTATCATGGCAAAGGCTACTCAAAAAATTTCGCACCTATTCTCTTGATGAGAAGCTGTGCATTAACAGATACTTGGTTGCTCCCCAACGGTTAACGCATTTTAAGGTAGTGTCCTTGTCGGGTCAGCTTGAGTGGTCATATAAATAATCTTCAAAGATTTGGTGAAATATTCCGCCACTAAGGCTTAGACAAGTAATCCATCAAGTTGATTCTCATTTCTCTGTTTTCTGTAACCTAAGCCAATTATGAGTCTTCAACCATAGCATGCGGCGAAATATATCCTGGAAAAGATTTAGGATGAGGAAAAAGGTGAATTATGAGCGTTCATTATTCAAGGAAAAAACTCATTCATCATAAATAGCCAAATACGTTCTAACTAAAAAAGATTGGCTTAGCTGTTCAACAGTCTTCTTATAACGCCCAAAAAAATCCGACTAACCTGGACTCATCAAAAGGTTTCTTCTTGACATTCTGGGGTGGGAAATCCCAAAGGAATCTCAAGTCCAGAGCAGAACTGGATAATAATGGCTTGTCAGTCTCAATCTTATCCTCACCATCTACAGTGCTGCCAATCCCAACAGGTCTATCAATAGTAGCGTCAGAGTCCCTCCCTTCAGATACAAATCTTATTTCTGATCTTGCTGAACCCTCATTACTAGCTTCCTTGTTTCCGATGGAATGAGTAAGATCATAGTCAACTCGCATTTCCTCTAAAATGCCTTTATGTTCAGCATGAAGAATAGAATCCAAGCACCTGCCATGAAACTTTGAGGGTTCAATTCAAATGAGAAAAACACAGCCTTCCACAGGATCTCCAGCAACAAAGAGTATTCAGAGATGTATGCAGTCTGGTTCTACCTTTTGCGCCCAGTTATTTATCAACAGAGATGTATCCCCGATACAGACGGTTGGGAGACTAACTATAATCATTTCGAGTTGATATTGACTTTAGCGGCCAATGTAGCTTTAGTCTGTTAGACCTGGGTGAAATCATTACTCCACGCAACAATCTTAACTTAAGAATTTGCTACTCTAAAAAACATAATACCAACCTCTTCATGTCAATCAAAACATGGACATTTCTTCCATACTCAATTGTGTTTGTAGAATAAAACTAAAAGACCGACTCGAGATAACGAATTCGTAAACATTTTGCAGGTGTTAAAAGCCATAAACTAATCAGTACCGGTACGTACACGAATGAAGAGTAGAAAACTGAACGAGTGAAGAGAATTGCAACTCACGAGGACAGGCGAAGAAACTGATCGACTAGTTCTTGTGACTCCAAAATGGATAAAATGGCGTCCAAAAGCTCTGCTTTGGAAATGGCGATGTATTTCTGTCTGGGCACATGCACTCCGCCGGACTCTCCATCTCTGCTTTGCGGCTGCTTTTCAGCCTGTGGTTGGGTTTTCTTCTTCAAGCTGGACTCCGATTTTAGGTTTGTCGCGAATTTGCTAGCGGTAGCGGCAGTCTTTGAGATAGAACTGAAAGCAGCAGTCTTTGGTGAGAAGCACCGGCAACGAGTGTAAGATGATGGTCTTGGTGATGCTGCGCTCACGCTCTGCCCATATTCCATCATCAGATACGGAGTATATTTTGTTGACCTTGTATAAATGGTACTTCCTCTGTTCTGGGATGCAAGTTTCTTTGAAGTAGAGGGGCGGGTGGGGCTGCAGTCATTCATCGGATAGATAACAAAACGAAACAATGGCCGTAAATGAACCGAAATTGGGGTCATAACCCTCCATAACTCGTTCATCGTTTATATAAATAGATAAACCGAACACTAACAGTATTTTATTTTAAAGCTCGTCGATTAAACAAGCGAGCGTGAATTCATGAATGTCGCCCATCTATATAATAAATTCATATTTTTATTTTTAAAGGATGAAAAACATGCAAATACATATATGAATATTATGTTTAAGACATGGAGGCCTAAACCCAATTTGCTTAAAACCAAATCCAATAACATACCCAAACAATTCTTAAATGCAGACCAAGTCATAAATTTAGAGTGCAACTAGAAAGATCAAAAGTTTAGCCCAACTCCTCTACCTACCATTTAGAAAACCCTAACATAAATGTTAATTCCTCTCACGGTCGCACCTTTTTTGTTCCTACCCATCTCTTCTCTTCCTCTTCACACAGTCTCCTCCCTCTCCCTCCCTCCCCCTACACAGATGCACAGAGTCTCTGGCATATACTGAATGGAAGATCAAAGACACACCCACCCTCTCTTTCTCACTCTTATGGAACACATCTCTTTCTCACTCTTAGGCACGCACCTTTTCAAATCAGATTTGGGATTTTCTATGACTCTGAATCTCCAATCTTGTGAAGCTCCAGAAATTGGTCGACTTCTTCTCCTTCTCCGGCCATTGATTCATTTTGCGTTTTTTAGACAAACGAGCCGAATCAAGCCCGAGTTTTGCGTTTACGAACTCGAATTGAGTTTGAACATTCGTATTTGTCTCATAAACGAACACAAGCCAAGCTCAAACATCCTAGAAAAATATACGAACGGAGTTTGAACACACCCCTATTCGGTTCAAACTCGATTTGTTTACAACCTTAGTGATACCATCGTATTTTTTTTTATAAAAAGACATAATTGTTCTTCAACCTTTGTCCCTCATTTCTCTCTCATCACCACCATCTCGCTTATACTTGATCAACCACCGTATCGCTTGTACTTAGATCAGCCACTATCACCCCAACACAACGGACAACAACCACAGCACCCCCTAACACCAACCAAATCCATGGAAGATCAAACCACAAATCTACAGTGATAAAATCCAAAGATCCACCCCAAAACACGCGCACACACAAATACACGCATATACACACATACGCACACCTCCACAACTGACCCCTCCATATCCTCCAACAAAATACTTCGACACCATTGGGAACCATCTCGCCATCACTAGGCACCAAAGTGCTTATACCGCCAACTTGTCCATGTCACTTGGTTGGCAGCGAAGATAGCATAGCTCCAAGTAATGAAATCGATGAAGACCTTTTGGGTGCACTTGTGGGTCCTGGCCCCGCCATTGACAACAACAACAGTTGTACATATGTAACTATTATGTATGTGTCTAGATTTGTGTGTATGTGTGCGGGTGTGCAGATCTGTGTGCGTGCGCACACAAGTTTTTGTGTGTGCAATACGTCGTGGTGGTTTGTTGTGGTTGATGGTGATAAAGTGGTGTGATGGTTGTGGTTGTGGTTGTGGTTGGTGGTATTAGATGATGCGACGATGGTGCCATGGTGTTGTTGAGTTTTTTGGAGTTGAAAAGGGAAAAGAAAAAGAGATAGACCGAGGGGGGAGAGAAAAATAGGAAGAGAGATATGTATAATATACATATTTAGTGTCAAAATATGGGTAACATTAGTATCACTATTGGCATTTTCAAAATACGATACTAGTACTACCATGTCAGTAAAAATCGTTAGTTAAGGTCACGAAACTTTAACATTAGGTGAATCTGATACAAAATTTTTGCATGTTTGGATGCAAGTGTCCACGTTGTGAAAAATATGTCTTTGACTATAATTTTTCTTAATTCAAGGAGTTTAGTATTATTTATCCCTTGTCTTTCATCACACAACCGACCAAAGTAAATTGAAAATAGAATTTGACGAGGCTAAATAGCCTTCAACTCCCTATGGTTTGCCGTTTCGGCAAACTAAAGTTCAGTGATTAGCATAAAACATTTTATCATTGAAGCAAAACCAGTATAAATGTATCGGAAACTTCAGTGAAATATTTAATAATTGTGTGTAAAACAATGGTTAAAGTATGAATTAATTCGTGAGTGTTGGGAAAACGCTTAGGAATGTTTGGAATATCATATCTCTATTGACTTATTGATTTTGATGATTCCAAAATTATTATTTCTAGCATTAATCTAATATAATTATTAAGATAAATATTTCAGGGTTTATCCTAACCAAACAAAGACAAAGATCATGCCTTGGACAAAGCTTAGAATTGGAACTGGAATTGAACAAAGACTTGGACTACATCGAATATTCAAGAGCTGGAAGTATTTTTTTTATTCTTATTTTTTACTAAGTCTTTCTTAAAAGGTCTCCCAGAAATTCAAATAACCAAAATCTGAAACTTTCATTCGATGTCAAACCAGTTTTCATTTGACTTAATTGATCAGTATCTTTCGTCTTGTCTTCAAAATGCTTTTCGTCGAAGCCGAACTTTTCGGTCGAAGCCAGAGTTTTCGGTCAAAGTAAAGTTTTCAATCGAATGAAAATCAGTTTTCATTCGATTCAATCTTTCAGTGGTTTCAACATCTCTCTATTTCATCTTTTCATTCGAATGAATTTAAGATTCATTAGACCGAATTCTTCAGAAATGTACTTTCATTCGGATAAACTTATTTTTCATTCGAATCAAACTTTGAGTTTTCCCTTTTTAACGGTTCTTTTCTCTTCCAATATAAAAAGGGATCTCGAGAGTATTTATTGTTAACTTTGTCAATCTTTGTGAAATCTCTCTCTCTAACTCTTCTCAAAAGTATTCTCTCATCTTGCTTTCACATTTCCATCTATTCTCTATTGAGTGAGGTTACTATTTGAGAAAGTTTATTGTAAGCTTCTTAGTTTGATTCTTGAAAGAATATAGATCTTCCCACCTAAGAAAGCTTAGTTCTATTGTATTTACTCATGAAGGAGTTTGTTGTTTTAATCTCGATTGTAATTCATTTTTCATTTGTAAATTGTTGGAAATCTTGGAAGGGTTTCGAAATCTGTACTGTGGTTTGAGCTAGCACCCAAAGCTAACTGATTAGTGAAAGGCTTGAGTATGTCTCCCTTGTGTGAAGTGCTCGGGGACTAGACGTAGGTTAGTGGGGCCGAACCAGTATAAATCTTCGTGTTGATTTATTATTGTTATTTACTGTTATTACTTTGTAAATTCAGTTTTAAATTTCTGCTCTAAGTTGTAGACACCTATTCACCCCCTCTAGATGTGTTTTAAGGACCTACAAGTGGTATCAGAGCCGTGTGCTCTGGTTTTTTCTTTGACTTAACCGTCTAGAGCTAAAGATTACTTTATGGAAGAAGGTTTAGCAACCACCAGGCCACCTTTGTTGATGAACGACAACTACAGTTACTGAAAAAATCGAATGAGAAACTTCTTGAGGCTAGAGGTGTCAATGGGCCGGGCTTGGGCCGGCCAGCCCAAGCCCAACGGCCTCCAGGGAAATCGGGCCGGGGTGGGGCCTGGAGTCTGGAAAACGGGCTGGCCTGGGCCAGAAAATGTAGATATATGGGCTCAGTCCAAGCCCTGGCCTTAGGCCCAATATTTAGGGTCGGGCTCGAGCCCGAGCCCAAAAAAAATATTTTTTTTGGTTCCCAACTTCTTGTTATTTATTTGCATCGATGGCCAACAAGAATACATTAAATTAATTGGTTGAGATTGATACATGTTAATTCCCGAGACGATCTTAAGTAATAAGTATAGATTTTGACTAACAGTTTTTTCTCTACTTCGTCTCATATACAAAATTTTATTCTATATATATGACTCTCATATGTATATAGGATGGTTATGAGTGAGTATAAAATAACCTATGATATTAATATATTGTGTTTGTCAGAAAATAAGAAGTAAGTAAGGTTAGAATTTATAAATGTATGTAAATTATTAATGTCCATATAGAGTTAAATTGAAGATAAATGTGTTTATAGGCCCTCCTCCTTTTATCCAAACTTGGGACCGGCTGCTTGTAAACAAACAAGCGAAGTTACCTATTTTTTTATATATACGAAAAAATATCTATCTTACTTGTAAAAATTTATTATATTATATATATATATATATGAAAAAAAAAACTATATTTTGTGAAAATTTTTATTCTTAAAACTTCAGAGAAGGAAAATAAAAAGAAATTACCTAATCATCCGGAAGTACTTCAATATCCGAGTCACTGCTCTTCCTATCATCAATCGGTTTATCTTGCTCGCGGTATTTCGCATCAAGATAATCCTTCCAACATACACATAGCTCGAGCGACTCGGGGTTAAGACGACTCCTCCTGTCATCCAAAACCCTCCCGCTCGCTGAAAATGCCGACTCTGAAGCAACCGTGGAGGCTTGCACTAGCAGTACATCCCGTGCAATTTGGGATAAAGTTTTATACATGTTTTGATTTTGTTTCCAAAAATTTAACAAATTAAAATTAACATGTTCTTGCATTGATAAATCAGAATAATGATCAGTATTTGAATATACACCAATCTCATTAAAAGAGGAAAAAGTAGACGAACCTGCCGAATTAGAAGTACCTTCACCTGGTAGTTGTCTTGCTACTAGATGTTCAAAGCCCTTAAGGTATGGCGCATAATACCTCTCAGCAGTCGATGATGAAGCTCGCCCGCGCACGTCAGCAGAATTACGATAGAGGTTGAACATTTCCTCAAATGTCTTGCTCACTTTCGCTGTGAGTGCGGTTGTGTCCTCTGCTGGGTAGCACATTAATCTTGATATCTCTTGTATCGAGACGTTCACGCCATGCAACTTTAACCTAGGATCTAAACAAGTAGCAACAGCAAAAACAACAGGCAGTTCACTCCAATATTTATTAAACTTTTTATCCATCACTTTTACTATTTCCTTAAAGGGTCCTATATATCTCCATTTTGTTAACATTGTAGCCATCTTGAGAATTTCTATTACAGCGAGAGGAGAGGTGGGATAGTACGTACCAGACAATAAATTGGTAGACGTGTAAAATACCTCCAAAAATTCAGCTAGGTATGTGGCCATCTGCCATTCCTCTTGAGTTGGCAAGCCGGCTGGGAACAAGGTTAGTAGAAAATGCGTATAGACTTCTCTGTATGCCAGAATGTGTAAAAGCATATGGTATGTAGAGTTCCACCTGTGGACCACATCTGTAACTGCTCTCCTGCGAGGCATATTATATTCAACACACAACGTTTTAAATTGTTGTGTTCTCGAACTCGAACTATTAACATACGCTGTCATACCCCTCATTTTGACAAGAATATCTCCTGCAGCAGCTAAACCATCTTGAACAATTAAATTAATTATATGACAAACACAACGAACATGAAATAATTTACCAGAAAGTACAGGTTTGAGGCTCTCCTCTAAAGCATCAACAACAACTGTATTGTTAGAAGCATTATCAAAACTAATACTCATAATCTTATCCTTTAATTTAAACGTGGTACATGCTTTTAATATAATAGTAGCAATGTTCATTCCATCATGCGGAAAAGGAAAGAGCTCGAAAGCGATGATTCTCTTGTGCATAATCCAATCTGCATCAATCCAATAGGCCGTCACACAAGTATAACTAACAAAAGTAAACAGAGATTGCCAAATATCAAAAGTAAGACTAACTTTACCGTCAAAATTATCGAAATAATCGATCAGGCGTGCTTTAGCAGCATTATACTGTCGGAGTGCATCGGATCTAGTTGTGTTTCTATGAACCTTTTTGTACAAAGGTTGAACGTATGTGTTCATATATCTAGAGTGCTTAGCATTATCGGCAAAAGAAAAGGCTTGTTCATCGTGAATAACAAATTCAGCGAGACCGTCTCTTTGCTCTCGCTGATTATAAACAAATAACTTACCGTCAAAAGATAACTGCGTTTGGGTAGGTTCGACGTGGCCTTGTCGAGGTGCACACTGAGGGTAATGCCTGTTAAGATGTCCATTACCACTACCAGACAAAAATAATTTAGCACAGTACTTACATCGAGCTTTTCGGATGCCGTCCACCATAACTTCATCAAAATGATTCCAACACTCGGCTTTCTTTTTTTTTTCCTTTTGGACTTCTATGTCATTACCAGAGGCATTGCTCGGCCCTTCTTCATCATGACCACGCATTGGGTTAAGATTATGCCACAGAGTAGTAGCTTCGCCAACCGAGCTGCGTCCTTGACTATAATGCGGGGGGTCTTGTGAAGGCGTGTATTCAAGATTTGAAATATTTTGATTGAACTCCCAATTGGCTTGGGTATCTATCATACAGCCTGTACTCATTCGTCCAGGAATGAATGGTTGTGGTGGTGCTTGGATTGGTGTTTGTGATGACCGTGGTGCTGGCGCTTGTGCTGGTAGTGGTGCTTGTGATGATGATGATGTTTTTCGTGATGATGATCCACGCTTCAGTTTCTTCAGTAATCCAGCCATATTTGACGCTAAACTTTTTTACTAGATTGGAAAATAAAAATAGTAAGATTAACTAAATACACAAGTATAAGAGCAGTAATTAGAAATAATAATTAAAATAATTAAAGAGTAACAAATGAATCACTGAGGGTAATTTGAAATTCAAAATTGGAGAGAGTTATTAGTAATTAAAAAGAATTTAGTCATAGTAATTAATAAATAAAAATTCACTAATTACTAATTACTAGACAAAAGAATTAGAGAGTAACAAATTACTAAGAGGAGTAGTTAGTAATTAGCAAGAGTACTAATTAGTAAATAAGAGTAGTAATTGGAGAGGGAAATAGTAGCAAAGCTTGTAGAAATGTAGAATGTTTAGATAAGAGAGAGTAAGAAGATTGATGTGAAAAATTAGAGAGAAATGGTGTGAATTTCACCACAAGAAAATATGTATTTTGCGACGGATTTTTAGCGACGAAAGGTATTCCGACGCTAAAAAGGCCTTTAAGCGACGAAATATCCCGGCGTTAAAAATATGTCGTTTAATACTATTACCGACGAAAGTTACCGTCGGTAAAAGTATTTGCAAACGGACTTTTAACGGCGGACTTTTAGCGATGGATTTATCGTGGCCAAAATATTTTTAGAAAATTAGTATTTTCAGAAGGTTTTTTAAATTATTTAAATGACGGAATAAAACTGTCGCTCAAAAGTTCGTCGGTAAAAGTCAGATCTTCACCGACGGATTTTTAGCGATGGTATTATTCCGTCGATAAAGATCCTCGATATAAACCCACATCGGGTTTGTTTCTATCTCCCCGTTTCTCTCTCTGAAGTTCTTCTCTCACCCCTCTCTATGGCGACCCACCTCCGGCGACCCCTCTCTACGGCAACCCACCTCCGGCGACACCCCCGTCCCCCACTCGACGCCACACCACCAAGCCTTCCACTACCGCAGTGCCACAAAGCCCTCCACTTGCGCCCGGTGACGAAGCCCACCACTGCCAACGCACCACCAACGCTGTCGTCGTCGTACCCACCTCGAGATCTGTATGTCAACTGCCCTAAATTAATCTTGTTGTTTATTTTTCAAAGTTGATTATCAAGCATTTTGCCATATTCGAATTTGTCTTATCTGCCATGTATAATCTTATGTTGTTAATTTGGACGTTTGACCATTATTTTGTCTTCTGAATTTGTTGATTATGAAGCATTTAGCCTAATTGAACCCTAAATTAAAGTAATTGAACCCTAATTAAACCCTAAATTGAATGCCCTAATCGAATCAACCCTAAATTAAACTAATTGAACCCTAACTTGAATGCCCTAATCCAACCGAACCCTAAATTGAACCCCCAATTGAACCCTAAATTAAATGCCCTAATCCGATCGAACCTTAAATTGAACTTATTGAACCCCCTAATTGAACCATAAAT
Organism: Escallonia herrerae; assembly: GCA_033070095.1. Taxonomy (NCBI): domain Eukaryota; kingdom Viridiplantae; phylum Streptophyta; class Magnoliopsida; order Escalloniales; family Escalloniaceae; genus Escallonia; species Escallonia herrerae. The sequence goes on along the minus strand of JAVXUP010003048.1, from coordinate 46,128 downwards.
TGAATGTCGCAATTCAACCGTCCCCTAATTTGAACTAATTAAACCATAATTGAACCCTAAATTGAAGTAATTGAACCCTAATTAAACCCTAAATTGAATGCCCTAATCCGGGGTCGAACCTAAAATTGAACCCCTAATTGAACCTTAAATTGAATGCCCTAATCCAATCGAACCCTAAACTGAACTAATTAAATCTTAAATTGAATGCCCAATTCAACCGAACCCTAAATTGAACTAATAGAACCCCCTAATTCAACCCTAAATTGAAGTAATTAAATCCTAATTAAACCCTAAATTGAATGCCTTAATCGAATTGAACCCTAAATTAAACTAATTGAACTCCTAATTGAACCTTAAATTGAATGCCCTAATCCAACCGAACCCTAAATTGAACTTATTGAACCCCCTAATTGAATGCCCCAATTTAACCGACCACTAAATTGAATTTATTACATTGAGCATTTGAGAATTGAGATTGTTGACAGAGGATGGGACCCAATTGGATTGAATGTGTGATTTTTATTAATTTTTATTGCATTGGGCATTTGAGAATTGAGAATTAAGATTGTTGACGGAGGATGGGACCCAATTAGATTGAGATCCCCATTAGGTAGCACAGACACTGACACCGCGTCTGATCGACGCTGACACCGAAACAACATATTTTAGCTTTATACTTGTGGACACCTCTTCAATGGGTGTCCGGCACCTCTTCAATGGGTGTCCGGCATCGTGTCCTACTATCCGACAATTAAAAAATAAATCAATGTCTTCGAACACCCTATATGAGGTGTCGGACACGTGTCTAGAGATGTTCGGCAAGTGTCCAGATGTGTCGATGAGGTGTCGGTAGGTCACGGACACCCCGTCCGATCGACACCGACACCGAAAAATGTTACATTTTTGCTTTATATGCGTGGACAGCTCTTGAAGGGGTGACAAACAAGTTGTCCGGCATTTAAAAAATAAATCAATGACTTCGGACGTGTCCGGAGGTGTCGGTACGTGTTGGACACTTGTCTGGAGGTGTCCGACACGTTTCCGGAGGTGTTCGCACGTTTCTGGATGTGTCGATGAGGTGTCCAGGTGTCGGTAGGACACAGACACTGCGTCCGATCGACACCGACACCGAAATGTCACAATTTGGCTTTATACTTGTGGACACCTCTACAAGAGGTGTTCGGCACCTCTTCAGGGGGTGATGGACACGGCGTCCGGCATTTAAAAAATAAATCAATGTCTTCAGACGTGTCCGGAGATGTCGGACACCATACCGACACCCTATATGAGGTATTGAAAATTGAGATTGTTGACCGTGCATTGAGAATTTGAGAATTGAGATTGTTAACGGAGGATGTGGCCCAATTGGATTGAGATATCTGTGAATTAGTTGAATGGTTGGTTGTTGAATTTGGGTTAATTAGGTTAACGCGACATTTTTAGCACCCCTTAGAATCTCATTGTGGCTCCAGCATTGGCTATAATTAGCCCTAATTAGTCCTGATTAACCCTAATGAACCCAATTAACCCTAATTAGCTCTAACAAGCCTAATTAGTTTTAATTTACCCTAAGAACCCAATGAAAATTAAATCAGTTGTAATTACTCCAAATTGATCCTAATTAACACCAATAAGTCCAAATTAAACCATAATTAGCCCTAATTACTCATATCTTGTAGACCCGTGATTAGATTAATTAAACCCTAAACCCTAACACGTAACTAAACTCTGATTACTCGCCTAAGTAGTCGTAATTAAGCCTAATAACCCAATTAAGCCTAATTAGCCCTAATTAGGACTAATCAACACTACTCCGCACAGTAAATCCTAATTAGCTCAAAATAACCCTAATTAGTCCTAATCAACCCTAATTAGCTATAATTAGTCCAAGGTAGTCCTCATTAATACTGATTAGCCCTAACATAACCCAATTAATGCCTAATTAGCCCTAATTAGGACTAATCAACACGACTCCGCACAATAAAACCCGGCTATTAGCTCAAAATAACCTTAATTACTCTTAATCAACTCTAATTAGCTATAATTAGCACAAGGTAATCCTCAGTAACACTAATTAGCACAGAGATTGTTCAATTACTCGTTTCTTATAAAACTTGCATTCTTTATATTCGTTGTTGTTTTGCGAAGTTCATTGACAACGAGATGGTTCAACTCGTTGCCAACAAATTCTATTTAAACTGGAATTGGTAACATATGCAACGATCTTTCTACAGTTTTGATATTTCGGAAAGATTCTTGCATATATTATCAATTTCTGAACGCATGCATGCATAAAAACCCTTAGTTCCCGTTCAAAGGTACTCATTACAAAGTAATGCTTTGTAATGAACCTTTGGATGTCCAGTTTGGACAATTTGAAAAAGTTACGTGTTTATAAAACAGTGTTTCAACTCATGCTCTGTGTTCTATGTCGTTGATATTTGGTACACGTTCTCACGTGTTTCTCCGAGTGCATACAGATCTGGTGTTCGAACATCCATCAAACCTTACAAGGCAAGGTTTGATGAATGTTAGAACACCTAATCGATGTCGTGTACTTGGAGAAATGGGGGAAGGTGCTGCCGATTTTTTCGCAAACATAGGACTAAGCATGAGTTATTCACTGTTTTATAAACATGTGCTTTTCTGAAAGGGATAGGACCACTACCTATTAGAAAATGGAGGAAAAATACATAGACATGTTGTCACATTCATGCATTCATATTTACATCGACCCTGCCTAATGATTGGTCATAATTGAAGGTGGTATACAGTACGATAATTCAGTTGTCATGTCGGTGGATCGAAGTTGGATGAAAAGGAAGAATGCTGACGATTTTGAGGACCGCGTTGACGAATTTCTCGACTTTACCACATTTAGTGACAATTGTTAGTCTTTCAATAACAAATGAAGAACTAAAATATAAAATGATAGAAATAGTCTAGTTATAATCGTAATTTGGGAAAGATGTTTGATACCATATGAGAATTCAAAAGTGCCCCTATTTTTTAATAACATTTTAGTCCAAAAAGAGGAGGAAAAAAAAAGGAAAGATTTAGCTAAAAATGTTAAAGTTTAGCCTCAATATTTTAAAAGTAAAAAAAAAAACCTTAATTTTTGTTAACGTTTTATTTTAAAAGGGTACTTTTAATTAAAAAAAATTAGTCATTGAATTTCTTAGGATCATTGTTATAAGGCAGAGTTGGATCCTCATCCGTTTTCTTTAAATTCATACTATTTTATCACTAAAAGATATATCGTTTAACCTTTTTCCACACCTAGGCTAACCACCTGCCTTGTGATAGTTTTTTTTTACCAATTCTTGTATAAGATTTACGAGGATCTTCTTGATTCTAGCACGTGAGAGAAGTATTATTAAACATCTTTATACCCTTGGTTATGTTAAAGATTCCCATCATAGCAGCAATGACAACATTTTTCACCGCCTCCCAGTTATATTTGTAAAATTTTGAGCTATATCCATCATGCCCTGATGCCTTATTTGGCTTAAGAGAGAATATGACCTCTTGAATTTCCTGTTCAGTAATAAAACCAGCAAGAAAATCTTGATCCTGCCAAGTAACTTTTCTGCCAATAGTTTTACCGAGTCTAGCCTTAGTATATTGATGGCTTTGTATAAGGGTCTTAAGGAAACAAGCAAAATGAGTGATTGCCACTTGATGAATGTAACATCCCGAAAATTTTCTTTTCTTATATGAAATTAATTGATATCGCTCGTTTCCGTGATTTATGATTGTCATTATTTCGTAAACTCTACTTATTGTTTGACAAGTCCATAAGTTGATAATATTATTTTGAAACCTTTGAATGTGGTTTGAAATGTCCTATATTTGATAACGGTTATTTTGAGATTTTATTTTGGTGACTTTATGAGCTATGTCACAGTGTCTGTGACTTATTTCTGACTTACCCACGTTGATTGAAACGTGGGCTTGCTCAATAGAGTTGAGCTAGAGATCGCGATCTTACTTTCTGAACCGGTCTCATATGTCAGGTATGACGTATGTGACCACTTTCTGAACCGGCCTCATATGTCAAGAATGACGTATGTGACCACTTTCTGAATAGCTCTCTAGTGTTTATTTTCGTACTCAGATATATTTTGACATTTGATATTTGGTCTGACCTCTCTACTATCTGTCTCCGTACTCAGATATATTTTGGCATTTGATATTTGGTCTGATCTCTCTACTGTCTGTCTCATTACTCAGATATATTTTAGCATTTGATATTTGATTTGATCTCTGTTCAGTTGAAATTGGTTTGCCTTTGAAATTTTGTTATTTAGATATGTTTTGACATTTGAAATCTGGTTTGATTATCAGTTCCGTTGAAAACTTTTGTGTCTGTCTTTGTATTCAGATATAGTTTGACATTTGAAATCTAGTTTAATTATCCATTCCGTTGAAACATTTTGTGCTTCCGAAATTTCGTTTCTCAAATATTTTTATTTTGTTTGATTGGTCCTTTGAGCAACCTTACTGGGCATTTGGCTCATTCCCTTATGGTTTTTCATTTCAGGTGATTAGTTAGTGGGATTTCGGATTTGAAGGGCTAGCTGTGTGACCAAGAGTTAGCTGTCTTATTTCAGAGTTAGTATTGACATTTAAGTGTAACAACTAAGACGTTACTTAGGTTTTGTATTGAAACTCTCTGTTGGAGAAATTTTGAATTGTATAAAAACTCTAGGCCCTTATGTCAAATATTGTAGGCCCTTATGTCAAATATTGATGTATTTTGAAAATTATTAATATATGCTTTGATTGACCGTTTGAGAGATTTATGATAAAATTAAAGGTTTTCTGAATTACCATTCTGGAATCTTATGATAATTATAAGATTTTATGTAATCTCTGTGTATTTGGCATTAACGCACTGAAAATAAATCTGGGGGCGTTACAATGAACCTCCTTTGCCCCAGAGTCACATACTTCATCCTCAATTTTAATACAGGATTTTACTATGGGCTCTATGAATTGCATTTTGTTTATGAAATATGTTTTATTGTTATCTTCTAGCTTTGGGTCCTTGATTCTAGCCTTTTGATAATAGAATGCTTCTTTTGCTTGCACAAGAGATAAAAGCGTGATTATGATGATTCAAAAGTTGACCTTGAATTTTTTGTAACTCCATAAATTTGGCAGCAGCCCTAGCAGAAATGTCAATGTAGTGCTCTGTATTTAGCTTCTTTAACACAGGCTTTAGTCATTTAAGCTTAGCGTTCAGCTTGTGACAAGCATCCCTAACAATCTCCCAATTCTTAACATTGTGTAGTAAATGACTAAAGCTATGGTGTCTTATCCAGAAGTTAAAGAATTTAAAGGGATTCTTACCCTTATAATGATCTGAAAAGATTTTGATGAGTAAGGAGAATGATCAGAAATACCAGGGGCATGAACTTCAACCTAATTTTAAAAAAAAATTTGTCCTGCCAGCCTTTATTTTGAAGTGCTCTATCAATCCTGCTCATAATCAACTTCTCTTCCCTCTTGTTGCACCAAGTATAGAAAAGTCATTTTTTATTGATATCCTCTAGATGAGTGTTGAATAGGCATTGATTAAAATCATGGAAATCCCTTGTATGGATATTAAGACCATCTTTTTTAGTTAAGTCTCTAACCACATTAAAATCCATTGCCACCATCTGAGGATGTAGCCCAATAATGGTTGCATCAGCCTTTTTAGACCATAAGGCTATCTTCTTGTGCCCTTTACTGCTGCCATACACAAAAGTCAAAAAGTAGGCAGTCGCGGCATCAATAGGATTCACTTTCCTAATAATAGTATAGGCAACCCAAAGTCTAGATACTTCTTGATTATTAAGAGTATAGGGAAAGCACCAGTTTTTCTTTCATTTCTTGGTGATTGCTGGGATATTTTCTTCTCTTACTTTAGTCTCAAGGAGACCCATAATCTCCATCTTACCATGTTTTAACATTTTTTTCACATCAGCTTGCTTCACAGGGTCATTAATACCCTAATATTCTAATGGGATATAAATGTCAGTTGAATTTTGTGCCACTGCCCCTACGGGTATTACTACTTATTTGCTTGTAAGATAGTATAAGCTTGTGCAGTTCCAATTTGCCCAGATACAGTTAGTTTTGTGGACACTTCCTCCAGGGATTCTCCTTCCATACTTTTAGCTGTAGATATAGCATGAACCTACTTATTGTTATCACCACAGCTGGTTGAGGTAGTTTATTCGCACTCAATGATGGAGTTCTTTGCATCTTTTCTTACTGTTATATTATCCCTGACACATCTTCAATACTTATGCTCCCTTAAATTTCAAGCTTATTCTCCTTCTTTTGCCACCTTTGTTGAGTTGGAAGCTTTTTGAAACAGTTAGTTATTCTATGGCCAAAAACCCTAGAAAAAGAACATTTAACAGGGAACAATTAATATTCAAGTTTTCTCTCCAGAATGTTTTCATTTGGTCCTTTCAATAGAATCACTTCAGGTAGTTAATTCTCCATATTCACTACGGCACAAACCCTAGCATTGATCAACCGTTTAAGCAGTCATGCCATCCATAAACAATGACTTGCCAATTGAACTCACAATTCTACTCAGCATCTGAGTTGGCAAGGATTGTAAAGGGAGTTGTGGGAGTTTGATCCATACTGGTATGGTACTCAATCCTTCTTTCTCAAGAAAGATATATGGTGTCCAAGGCTTGATAATAACAGGTTTATTATCAGCAAAACAAAGGCTCCTTGTCTAAGACCTGCTGCAGTGCAAAAGCAGAGTCAAACCAGATTAATAAAACACTGGTTTTGAGAAAACTCAGGGAGAAGTGTCCATATTGTCTTCATTGCCTCTCCAAGAAACCTTTCATGATATGGAAAGGAGTCCCGACTTTCGAGACACATGCAATAATTGTACTTTGCCATGCCTGATATTCCCTCGCCACGTCTTCATGCGTATATTCCCTTTGCATATGATTTTAATTTAAGTTTAAGCCACTTTTGCCATCTCTTGTCTATGCATTAAATGCCTAAGAATTGCTAGTATTCATAGTGGGCAAAGGTGGAAACTCATCATCTCTTCCCACTTGTAAAGGTCAAAACCAATGGTCATTAGATTTGGGCCCATATTTACCATCGTGGCTTCTGTGTTCAATAGGATGCATATTTTGAGGTAAGACGTGGCAAAGCGGTTGCTCGCCGTTAGGCACCTTTGTTGCAGGAGCCCCTAATATGCCCTCAGTTACCACATTTCCCAAGACGGTCAGTGTCTTGGATTCCAGCCGTTTGGACATAGCAAAGCTCTTGATTTGTAATTAATTTCTTGCATAATTCAACATTTTCCTTTCTCATATCGTCAGTTAGCTTCTACATATTTGCAATGATTTCCATAAGAGCACATTCCTCATTAGAGTCGGAGTTGAATTCCAAAACCTTCCCCGACCTTAAGTCGCCAACATCTCCAAATTTCTTCGATCATAAGAAAATCGTAAAATAAGGCAGTGTAGAAAACTTTACACTAAAAGTACTTTCGTCATGCATGCATTACCAGTCCTCACTGCCAAAATCTTGAGAGAACAGGCCCTTCAAGAGACCTGGCTGGCGAGACGATAGTGAGCAGTAGTGAATTCTCAGAAACCTAGAGAGAAGGAGGAGCCTCTCTCTAAAAAAACTTCCTTTCTTCGAGCCTCTATGTTTTTTTACCTACATAAAAGGTTTGTGAGAATTAATCTTCTAATTGTGATACATGATTTTCATACTTTAAACTTGCGAGGTTTTATTTGTTATTTAAAAGTGTGTTTGAGGTTTAGGGTTTTCTTGGTGTCTATGATGTGAGTACATTGTTAGGTGGATTTCATAGTTTTCAACGGTTTACAAAATCAGGGCTGATAATATCTATGAATTTTTTAGTAAAAAGTTAAGGTAAAAAATTAATAAGTTGAGAGAAAAAGAAAAGTGACATTAAAACAAATAGAATGACGTGTTGAGATAAGTAGAATGGGTAAACATAAAAAAGAATACTAAAAAGCTTATGTGGTTCAGTGTTCAAAGTTATACAACAAAAATTCTTGAATTGGTCTTCTCGTTTTAAAAGCTTTACAAAACTATGGGCAATAACATGTAGAAATTTTCTAGTTACAAATTATAATAAAGAGTTAATAAGTTGGTAAAAGAGTAAAAAAAGAGTAAAAAAGAAAAAAAAAACTTAAACTTAAACTTATGTGTTTCAAAGTTCAATGTTATATAATTAAAATTAATTTATGAAGTAAATTGTCGTTTTGTATTTTTAAAGTATTTTCAACGACTAAGTCATTTTCATTTTTTATGTTGCTTCCGTATATCCAAAATAAATCTTTTAACTTGTGACCTACTAATTTTTCGGTGTTAATTTTATCATCTTAAAGTACGTTTGAGTTGTTAATAGTCAAAATCAAGTCCTAGTATGTTGATGCATAGATTAAGTTGAGTTTTAGAAGGTGCGGAATTAACTTTTTAGGCTTATAAAGTTTACTAAAATTATGGAAACATTCCTTATGATTTTTTCAATAATAAATTGTAGAAAAGAGTCATGATCCATATATGACTTTAATAAGTATGGTTATAAAAGGAAAATGACACGAAAGCGAACCTGAAGACTTGTAGCATAGTTGTAAATTAATAGAAAAGATAAAATAAAATAAAATAAAATAAAAACACCACAAACCTTTTATATGTCTCTTTCTTAACTATTCAGTCTATTCCATCTGCCTTTGATGCGATCCCCAGATTACATGTGCGAAAATCCACACCCCACTCCCTTTCGGCAAATCGTCATTATCCAGCCCAATCTTCACTCGGGTTTAGAGACTACTCCTGCTACTTTAATAGCTTTGTTGTCTGATGCTACGCTACCTCAGTTCAGTCCAAAGAAACTCCCCACTATTGTTATGTGCAACACGCTTGATTTTTAAGGATGCTAACAAAGTCCTAGCTAGCTTCGGTCTTTTCTGCTTCTAATCCACCGACGAAGATTTTGGAACGTACGTTAAGTTGATGTCCAACTCTGAATATCATGTGGTGTCCTTCTCCTTACTTATTTAGGGAGATTATGAAGGCCCACCCTGACTTTTTTGTTCATAACCATTCAAAGAAGGATAAATTATGCATGGAACTCCTGAGGTTTTGCCCTGAATTAGACACGGCTCCACCTATCTTTTTTTTATTACACTAAATTACATATTTTTATTTTTCAATTAACAGATTCAACGAAATAAATGAAGAGACTGTGATACCCCTTATAAACAACTAAATTTACCCCCATCCCTCAGTCTCTGTCTCTCTCACACACCCAACGCCCCCTCCCCCCCGAACCACTAACACACTTGTGACAAACACACACCGATGACCGGCAACACTCTTCGGCAATCGGCAACTCGTATCCTGTGACCAATCACGACCATCGACAGCCCCATCCCTTCACCTTACTTAGAGGGCACCACTGCAGCCACCGCGACCCACCAACCAGCAATATAATCCAGCGATATTGTCGGTAACGCCACCACCCGGCACCACCTTTCAACCTCCAATCGCGTCCCACTGCCTCGGCTGAAGCAGCCAGCTGTCGCTTCCAGATCCTCCTTGCACCTGAAGGCCCCATTCTAATTGCTGGGAACTCCGTCACCACCATGTCGGTAGAGTCCAATACGTACGTGTCTCTGGCGCCTGTGCTGACTTCCTCACCTCCGCCGTCAAACTAGGTCTGAAATCCGCCAAACCCTCCCTCAAAGTCCTAATCCACTGCCTCTCCCCATCCTCCGCCTTCTCCTCATCCCTCCCCTTCTAAATCCACCACTTCGTCTCCCGTTACCTTGCCCAACGATGATGATCAGGGTTACAGCTCAAGCTTTTGTAGAGAGTGTTAGAGAGATCCGCACCTGGCAGATATCCGACTCGCTCCAATCCTATAGGAGCGGGTTATGGGGCGGGTATGGTATTTAATTCTTTAACCCACAGCAAGTACGGGGCGGGTTTGGTATTTAGTTTATTCCGCTCCGGTGTCCGCCCCCCCCCCCCCCCGCGACCCTTACCTGTCCTATTTTAATTTTATTCTAACACTAAAATAATGAGCAATCACAGCCGTCCATCTCGGCCATATAAGTAGCCAAACAAAAACCCTAACACATTTTACTCTCTCTCTCTGCCGCGGCACTGAATTACCCTTCTATCTCTTCTTTCTCTGCCGCGGCGCTGAACATCGTCTTCTCTCAGCCTCCTCTCTCCCCTCAACGTCATCCCCCCAAGGACGACCACCACCTCATCGTCCACCAAACACCATGCAATCTATGGATGCGACTTTCTGAGGTCAGCAGTTTTGCATTTCATTTCTTGCAACCCTCGCTCTAAGAACGTCTGAGAACATCTCTGAGATCTGAAGCTACTTCTTCATGCCAGCTTTGGCGAGCTAGCCAGCCTCATATACAGTTACATCTTCAGCTAATTTTGAGCGCCACTATGAGGACAACATTGCTGCCCGTTTGAAGGTTTGATTTGTTCTATCTTTTAATTTATGTTCATCTTCTTGTTAATATGTCAATGATCTTGAGACTAAATCTGGTTCAGTGTGATTTTTGCTCATTCACATGATGTGTTTCCATTCAATAGAATGAACTGGACTTATTCTCAAGGCCCATTGTTAATATCAAAAGGCAGAAGATTGGGGAGCTTTGTGCTTGTTTCCTGTGTTGCAGTGACTGCTTCCTGTGTTGCAGAAAGCAAACTTCTGTTATATATCCAATCATTTTAGTAATTGTATGCAAGTGAAATCTGAACAGTAGTGGTACTAATTTCAGTATTTTTAGTGATTTTAGTATTTTGTATGCAAGTAAAATCTGGACAATAATTGCGGTAATTTTATTGATTTTAGTAACTATCTTAGTGATTTTGGACATTAATTTTTCTTTATGGTATATTGCATAGTAACTGTTTCTCAAAATAGGTCAGGGCTGACGCGATGGGTACGGATTTTTTAAAAGACAGTTGGTTTGGGGATGGTATTCCCATCCTTTGACCCGGTGGTGGGGCAGGACGGTGTGCAATGACTACCGGGGCAGGTGCGGATTTCATAAGATCCTGACCCTCCCCATTGCCATCCCTAGCTGGAGATGACACATCTAGTGCCCGAATTCTATGGAGCTTAGTCCTAGGGGTTGTGGTGGTGGATCGGCCGAGTTTCGTAGCTGTGGTGGTGGTACTTTGTCTGATCTCAGAAGAATGAGAGAGAGAGAGAGAGAGAGAGAGAGAGAGAGAAAGAGGAAAACCCAGATCCAAGCATAGATCTGTGAAGGCCTTGTTTGGTTAACGTGCTTTGGCCAGAATCTAGATTCACCGGTGCTCTTGGATTGAACAGAATTTGGACTGCAGCTACTTCTAGAGAGCGTGGTTTCATAGCCTGGTATTTGGTTTCTCTTTTCTTGGATTGATGGGTTTCTTGGTTTGTGCAACTTCTTCATCATTTTTTTTGGCTGGGGTCTAGCCTGCAGGTGTCCACCCACTCCAGTCGTCGCTTCTTTGCTGTTATTTTGCCATCGGGTTTTTTTTGGCCGGCTGTCGATTGGTTGTCGGGATCTCCTTTTGTTTTGTTGTCATCTATCACCTCCTTGGCGAGTGGCATTGGCGATGGTGGCTAGGCATTGGTGGCGGTGGCTGGGCTTTTCCTGGTAAGAAAGCAGAGGAAGACCTAAGGGCATTTTTGGTATATTATAATGAATTTGTGTTACCCTAAATGTTTCTGACGAATCCCTAAGGAAGTGAATTTTGTGTAATACAATAACAAACAACAGGGGGCGGGGAGTAATAAAAATACTTAGGTGGAGTCGTGTGTAATTTTAGGTAAACCTCAGGAGTTCTGTGTATAATTTATCCTTCAAAGAAAAAAGATAACTAAGGTACTATTACTGACAATTTGCTTAAACCCTGGAGGGCACTAATGAATAAGGATCGAAATGATGCCAATAACAATTCTTCAAGCAAAAAATCTAAAAGAATTGATGCAGGAACTTCTAACCCTAATCTACCTCTTGTTCCATCTTTATTCTTTCATTTTGAGGATTCAGGTCTATTAACTCATATTCTTTATGATGGCAGATCGGAGGTTGGCCGCGTTCATCTACTCCCTTGTGTACTCGATCGTGTGCGTGGCTGCTATATCAGGACTATAAAGGCAATTGTTTTTGGTGTATTGGTGAGCGCTTGATCTTAAAAATTGGTATCAGAACATGTCACGGGTTCAAGTCTTCCGGGGTGTATATGGGGAAAGGATTGTTGGCAAATTGGAGGTTGGCCGCGTCCGTCTACTCCCTTGCAGGGGCGGACCACCACCATGACTGGGGGTGGCCATGGCACCCCCCACTTTTTGTGAAGGTTCTTTCTTAATTTTTTAGATAATAGATAAACATTTCTAAAATACTCACGAAAATGTAACCATAAAGTAAATGAACTTTCATGTTTTATGTGAACTTAATTTTTTTACTTTTTTATGTTAGTCATCAAATTTTTTTAATGACTTTTTGGCCCCCTCTGATTAGACTCGTTGGATCCGTCCCTGCTCTCTTGTGTACTCGACCGTGTGCTCTGACTGCTGTGCCAGGATTATAAGAAAATAAAATTGAGCCCTTCCTAACAGCAATTGCTTTTGGTATAGTGTTGAGCGCTTGATCCCAACACTTTATTTCCTAGTAAACGTAATTTTTTGCAATGCCTTTGAATCCAAAGTTTTCTTTTGATAACGCATGTTTGTCCCATGATGATTATGGAACGGAACCATACACACTTTGGTCAGACCTGTACGAACAACCAATTCAAGAAATTGAATCCACAAAAATAAACAATTTTCTATCAACAAACTCTTTGCGTAAAGTGGGGGTAGATAATCTTTTTCGTAGTAATCAATTTACATACTCAATTCAAACCAATTTATTATACTCTGTGGAGAGTGTTAGTGGAGGTCTTTAGATGAGTTGACTTTCTCATGTAAATGTTTTCATGCTATGCCTGGATTGCAATTGTGTTCTCCTAAAGTTCTATCCCTTCAACCTATTCAGGACCCTATTCATATCTTTGGGGCCTTTAACCAAGTATACTGGCCATTAAAAAAGTGGTCTCCGTACGTCATCAACCGCCGGACTTCCACTTTGTTGTTTGTAAGAGAGTATAAATATCGTGGTTATGTAAACTTCCAACTTATTTCTGCTTCTATCTTTTAATAAGATCAACTACAAAGAGGATGGCCAATATTTAAGGAGCGAAACAGAATTATAGATTACAAAAAGCAAAGGGGAAGAAATCGAAAAAAGAAACTTCGAAACTATGTCCCTCCCAACGAAGACGTTAGAGAAACTATAGTACTCTGGCCACCCAGTGGTGGCACCATAAGGGAATATACTACAAAAATTAAAATAAAAGAATGGCCACAAAAATTAACATACACTTCTGCCATCTTCCAGTCTGGGAGATAGACAACTTTTGCTTGGATTGGAGGGAGAGCGGCTCTGATCCACAAAGCTCTCCGTCAAGCATTTCCCTGCGACCATAAGCGACCAACCGCCTACATTTTTTCTATCATCTGTGCCAAAGCAATACCCGCTTCTGTTGAGTTATTTGTAGACAGCCATCAGAAAGTATGATCTTCCTCCTTCGGTTACTCTGATAAGTTATAACTAACACATTCACAAGTATATATACAACTTGGTCATCCAGCATTCCCAGCAATCTCTGCAGCTCGCTGCCTCATCATTTCCATTACAGCAGCCCTCCGCCGGCTATCAGACTGCTGTTGCAGCCTCCTTAAATGTTCCTTCAAATCTCTGCATCAAGAATCAACACACAATCAATAAAACTTAATGCAGAGCCCTTATAATTAAACTATAACTCCAACTTGGGCCGGCCAAGGCTAAACTAGTGTCATGGCAAGCCGTCGAGACTCGCGAAAGTCCAAAACCATACCATATTATCGTTTTCCATACCTCATTTGTTGCATTAGTGACAAAATGAGAGGTGGCCAAGCAGCGTGATGGTACGGATTTAGACACAAATCCAAATTATACAGATAAGTAAAAGAACTGCAATGTGCTAATTGCAAATATTATTTTGTGACATTAATAACTGGGAGATTTTGTTAACTCTCATATCGTGCCATCCTCATTCACATTGCAATCAATTTTTAAGTTGAGGCCAGCCAAAACTCCTAAACCATGGGCCCAGCCCAAAATTTATCAAGATGGGTTTTGGATCAAGCCTTGCCAGCCCAAAAAGTAATTCTAATCGTCGTGCGTGCAGGAGGTTGATCTACAAACCTGCAACGCGGTACATGGCATTCCGATTCTTTACAAGCTCGAGCATGAAGCTGAAGAAGATACCACATCTTTTTACATAGAACGCAACCGCCAGAGGCACGTACTTTGCACTGTATCCCATGGCGGAAAAGCCCCTTCACCTTGCGACAGTTTGGATATTGGCAGAGTGGAGAACGACACTGAGACGCATGCACCAAAAGATCGAGCATTTTCCTAAGCTGCAAAGACAAGTAGCCATCATGTAAAGATGTTTACTTCTTCCATAATTTAATCATACATTTCTAATCCCAAAATACTATGCCAAACAAATCTATCATGAAAGAGAGGTCCGAACAAATAATATCATCGTGGTAACATTTGGCTAAAAACCATCTTTTACGCAATGTCGTCAACTTTATTGCAGTTTCTGTTATCTAACACTCCCAGAATCACAAGGGTAACACTTAACATTCAGATGATACTTCAAGATGCTCTTAGACAGAATAGATAAGAATTTCATTCAAAGACTTCGTAGTGGGTGCAAACAGAATGAACAGAAGAGAAAATACTGGAAAATGGAAATATTCCTGAAAAATGCACGAAAAATAGTAAAGAAAATTACCTGTTGAACTCGTATTTGCCTAGCTTCTTTATTCTGTGCATCACGGTCCGCCATGGATGGATGATTAGTCAGCTTGTGGGGATGATCAATCCCCCCATCCTTTTGATAACAGGCATTGCATACATCATAATCAGGGCAAATCTCACACCGCCAACCTTGACCGGCTTCTATATCAAGATGACATATATTGCATGTCGTCACAAAGGCAGGAGCAGTGGGATTGTGCAGATGGTAAAGGACCATCATCGAGGAATGTTTTGCACGGCGTAGGGTATCGTATTGGTAATGGTTTCCTTGACAAAGGCTCAGAAATGCCTGTCTTGTATCAAAGAACTCACTCTCAAGAATCTCATCCTTATCTTTCGTATCCTCAGGTACACAACGGATTTCATCCTGAAAATATTACCCCATTTCACTTCTGAATCAGCAAAGAAAAATTATGTAGTAATAGGTGAAACAATAAATTAAGCGAGAAGAATTTACTGGATACAGAGCATGCTTATCCCTTTGATTAATAGGATGCCTATCCCTCTCTTCAAGTTTTTCTTCAGCCTGGTAACACCTGTAAGCCAAGAGCACAAACATCACAGACTCAAATGAGCAAAAGAATTTGTCAATTTGAAACTTTTTAGAGCATTGGAGGGTAGCTTTTCTTGCTCAATTAAGTAACTTTACTATCTTTTACAGTAATATTTTACTCTTGGGAAGTACTTTTTCCAACTCAAACCATGAATTTATGTTTTGCTTTTTTTACCACCTTCACTTGAAAGTAAAGTTTAATAACCGTATTTTTGTGGTGTCACCATATGGACTTCTATTCATTTGAAAAACTTAGTACTTCTAACTTGTACACGTCTTCTGAATCCTCTTTGTAGCGTTCCAACTCTAGAAAACGCCTCTAACTAATGGCAAACAGCAAGCACAAGCTCCTCGCTGCATCTGCATTTAGAAGCAAATTATCAACTGGTTTAGCATGAAATGACGTGCAAGCAAATTATCAACTGGTTTAGGGAAATGAACCCACAAGGTAGGGCCCACGTAGCTCAAACAAGATAAGAGTCGTGACTCGAAAAGCATTATATGTCTCTTTCCTGAGTCCTGACAGCTTAAGCTTTTGGTAGAGCTGGTTGTGCTGCCTGCCATCAGACACCAGCTAATGATGATCAAACCCCTCCTCGCAAGGTTATCAATAGTCAATATGGCATCAGTGCCCGTCCTTGCAACAGAGGCAACCTTTGAGCAGGGCTTGTGCCGTAGACCTCTCTGCAAGAAACACACTACCGTCCTCCATTTCAACACGAGATAGAAAGAACGAGCAGAGAAAAGGCACTTCTTAGCAGGTCTCCAAAAGACTGTCCTCCATTTGAGTAGGAAAATGTTAGTCCGCAAGCACATCAGAAAAACAGTTCAGGGCTTCCAACTTCCAATCAAGAAAGTCACTCCCCCTACCTGATAAAGTTCCTACCGGCATGGCATGCAGCTCCCCGAGTAAAAATTGACAAAAACGAGACTCGCTCCCTCAGGGGGGAAAAGAAGAAAAAAAAAAAAGGAGAAGAACAAGAAGAAGCATGCACGCATGCATGCCCAATGAGATCAACTAATCTGGCACTGTGGCCTCTCTTTTCTTTTCGGTAGAAACAAGGTAGCCTCTCTATTCACAACAAATCTAAACAACTCTGCAAAAGTCTCCCAAAGCAATCCACTCTACTTAGCTATGCTCCTTCAAACATGGAAGCAAACTAGAAGGCAAGATCATCAAAGAGAATCCTCCACATAACGTGCTTCCCTCCCTAGAGAACGCCGATAAGAGCTCAAATAAAACAATCTCAGGTTCTACAAGCCCAACCTACATCGTATGCCAATTTACCCAGTGATATTTGGAAGTTTCTTCATTCCCTATCCAGAATGCAGAAACCAAAGTAGATATGAGAGACATAAAATCAGAAGACTATAACGAGAACTCTATTTGGAGAGATTATAGTAGTCTCCTTTTAGAGGGAGAATGCCTCTTCTGTCCCCCAAATCTCAACTCACCAGTGCAACAAGTAGACATATACTGCCCCAACTTCTTCACACTGAAACCCAATATATTAATGAACTCTCCATGCCAACATCTACTTTTCCTCACATTAGTTTCCAACTTAGATACCGCTTATAGCAACTCTGCCCTGCAAAATTGAATCTTGTCATCCACAAAGCCCACCACACCACCAACCACAAAGCCTTCCAAAAAGTCACCCATCACAGCCCAAGTATCCATCTTGCTCAGAGCCTCCATAACTACCAAGAACAAAAGGAGGCAACCTCATAGATCATCTCTCTCCATGTGAGAATGACGGACGGCGTTGAAGAGGCATCGACTAAACCAGAGAAATGGTCTGCAGAGATGCAAGCCCCTATCCAACCCTCCAAGGCTTACCAAATCCCACTTGTATCAACACAGAAATAAATATCCCAACAGATGTGATCATAGTTTCACAATCCTTGGCCATAAGTGACCCAACAAGGATCTGCCTCTCCCCAAGAAAGCATTCTGTAACGTTGTCCAACACCTTGCGTTATCTAATCCAACATACATCAACACGGACAAAAGAATGTTCCACAGCCCGTGCTGTACTGATTTGAACCTTCCCAGTGGACCTCTTTGTTCTACGTCTTAAGGCTGCCCTTAAGCAATTTCAACTTACAAGCGAAACACTAACCTCCCATCAACTCCAGGCACCTGATCCACAAAACCCTATTTGAGCCACATGTTCGCGAGAAATGGAAGGCTCCTTCCACTACTCACACCATCCCTCTCAAGAAGAATCAGGAAGCAAGATTGAGATTCGGATCAACTAGATTAATTATTCCCATGGCAAAATAGGTTTACGGTGACGTGCATTGTTCTAAGTGGAACTTATTTCATCTTTATAGCAATAATGAACCAAAAGAAACCCATAATATGGTGTTCTTAGTGGCATATATTGTGAGAAGGGCCGGATACATATCTCATACCCATTTTCGAGTGTCCGATACGGGTAATTCAGGCATTTTTTTGAGTCCATGTAACAGAAATCAGAGGCGGCATATAAGTCATAGCATGCATATGCACAGGAGACCTCTCTGTGCTAGTATCAGATGACATTGTATGTGCATAGTAGGGTTATACCTGCTCCCACACGCTACTCAGGTAACGATGCACGTTAATGGAGATTTTTCTATGAAACACACCAAGTTATAAAGCCTCACGAGCTCCTTTAAGATGCGCCACAAGTAGCTTTTCATTCAAGTCCAAGTGAGGTGGGACAGAACCTTCATAGCAGTATTAAGGCTGCCCTACAAAATCGTATGGTGGCTAGGGCTTAGATTCATAGCTTTTCTAATAAGAAGTTGAATCTAGGGTTTGGTTATAAAGTAAAATATCTTTTGGGCTGTTTGGCGTGCTTTGAACAGTACCAACGAACAGTGTTTTGGTACTAAACAAAACGATCAAAAGAGATAATGAAAAGATAGTAAACCCTTAGGAGTCTCACTAAGGCCTTCTATGAGTCTCACCTAGAAGGGTTTGATAATAAAGTAAAATATCTTTTGGGCTGTTTGGCGTGCTTTGAACAGTACCAACGAACAGTGTTTTGGTACTAAACAAAACGATCAAAAGAGATAATGAAAAGATAGTAAACCCTTAGGAGTCTCGCTAAGGCCTTCTATGAGTCTCACCTAGAAGATATTCAATGGAATGTCACCATTGAAAGATGAAAGCAAGTCTGTTTCATCACTTCTATTAGTAGAGACCTCTCCTACCAGGAAAAAAATTATATACTCTATAAACTTCCAGATAGCTTAAACTAAAGACTAAACCTAATATAAACAAGAAAAAGACTCCTAATTAAACCTACATATAGACAGACCAATATACCTTTGACTCCCAGATATATAAGAAAACACCTGGTTTATATAACCTTTTACATCAAGCCATAAAAGTTTTCCATCTTTTTCTTTCATATCCGCAAATATGCTCTAGCTCTAAGGGTTTGATCCCTACCACCCAGGAGTGACTTGTTTATCAAGGTCAAATAGTATTCAAAAAGCCACAAGTGGTCCTATTAAACAGAACTTTGTCCCCAACGAGGTATATCAATTTGCTGTTATCAAAAGTTATCATTAATGTTGTTCTTCTCCTTCTGAAGTGATTAAAATGGCAGATACTGCCTTCGTGACATCTCAGGCAGTTATATGAACCTCGAGAGAGTGCTGGCCCGCAGACCTCAGACAAGAGATTATGAGATAGTCTGCATAACATCCCCTTTTATATGGCTGGCCTTTATGGATGGTTCAGACAACAGTGTGAAAGAAGAAGTTCTAAGTAGAAACAAACAGCACACATCACACCACACACACACACATCAGGAGAGAAGCAAGCTTAAGCATACATCAGGAGAGAAGCAAGCTTAAGCATTGCAGGAACAAAAAAGATAGAAAAGGAGGTACAGCTCGCGAAATCGGGATAAAGATCAGGTTTTATTATTCTTACTTGTCGCAGAGCTGAAAGTTTTTGCATTGACTGCAAACCCAACGCTTTCCAGAAACCATCAGAATACAACAATGTGTGCACGCATGCTGCAAGTGAACCATGATGAAATCCTCCTTCATTGGGGAAATTGTTTCACCAAGCTGGAGAAAACGAACAGCTTATAAGAGAAAAGAATAGCAGTACCATGAAGTGAGCCTAACTATGAACCATTTTAGTGGAAGTGTCAGTAAAAAATACCAGGAACACTAGTGGTGTGGAATAAGCCCCAACATATATGTGCATAAACATGGAATCAACTTTCGAATAACTAAAACTATCACGGAGCGCAACACTAAAGCATAGCGAAAGTAAGGAAAATTACTTTATGCATTAGTAGCAGATCCTTTGATGCATTGCCAGATAAATCAGTTTGGCCAGATGCTTTCAAAGCTCTTTTTGTTAAAGTTTTCTTTGTAGTTCCCTTCTTATGCTGTTTCCTGCCATCCTCTTCTTGACGAAGTTGATAGATAATGTCCTCCGCGGCACCGGGCCAATAGTCTCCGTCGAAATAAGGTAACCGAGCAGCAGTTACCTTAGCTTTACATTCACCAGAAGATACAAAGAAATGGTCGTACAAATTAGTGAGGTCGACTACAACATTTTCTTTTGCAGCTTTCCTCAACATCGCCAAGTACCTGATATACAAAGATGATGATTCATGTTAACTCCATATGTCAAAAGGAACCAAAATTAGCTCCATGATAGAATATGCAAAGAACTCGTGTCTGAGGGTCATTGGGCTAACCACTCCCGGAGTTTATCGGATTTTGGTGTCTTCTGAATTTCTGGATGACAATATAAAATATAATCTTCACCCTTTAGTGGAGGGCAAGCCCATATGTAGCAACTTGTAAAGCCACGTTTTTTGCAATACTCCAAGTATCCAATCTGGACAAAGAAATTGAATTAAATCGAGGAAGTGAATGCAGTGAACGACGACTAAGACAACAGAGGACAATTTGAATAAGTTACTGACAAAAATAAATTCTAGGAGCAACACAAAGTGTTAACTTGTGAAGAAATATAGACACTTGCCAGAATTTCATGGTAAACAAATGTACGAAGAGCCTCTCCTGTCACTGCTTTGATCTCAGGCCTGAAATACTTAACCGAATCCAAATACGACAAGTAAACACGACGATGATTAGGCTGTTGGCATTCGGATCCAAACTCTTGAACATACATGCCAAACAAGCACACTTCTACACCTTCAATTTTCTGAAACAACAATACAACCTGAAAGAAACAAAGTTTAGTTAACATTGAAAGCGTCTAATAATACATTAATCCCAAGCTATGTTACATGGACTTGGTTCTAGTGTCCGAGTCAAATACATGTCCAAGCGTCGGATTCATCTAAACTTTCAAATCCAAGACGGGGACACAACAATATTCACATCTGTTGTTATCTTTTGGTTGTTCCAAATGTAAAATAGTGTTTTACGTGACACACATTGTCAAAGATTGATAACTTGCATCAACAAAAGCAATAAGGGATTATATGAAACACTATAGGATAACTTTGATTTTTGGCATATCATATAAGATGTGTCGGACACATATCCCATACGCATGTCCAAGCGTAAGGTGTCTGACACGGGTACTTCACTCGTTCCAAAGAGTCCACTTAGCATGGATCCCAAGTATGTACTAGCTGGAAGCGGCCCTCCATATATATATATATATATATATATATATATATGTGTGTGTGTGTGTATGTGTGTGTATCAAAAGTCAAATAAAAATACATACCAAGACTATTGGAAATTCTGCATACCTTAGATTTATAAGCAAATTCCGTTGGATAATTCTCTTCTTGAAAGATCTCAAGAAATCTTTGCTTCACTTCCAACTTTTTGTCCACTGATGACACAACTCTTACAACTAGTGCTTCTGCTCCTGGAACCTATAAGAAAAAGAACATCCAGAGGTTAAGCAACCTCAGTTCAGCTGTATAACCCATATGACAGTTGCATTCTTTCAAATTCCAACAACACTTTAGAGGATTTCAAATTGCTAAGATTACGTGGGGCAAGGGAGGTGGAGGAGGGGAGCGAATGTTTGAGATGTTGAGCCAGTCTACGACAAGTCCACTTAATTACCTCATCATAAGTTTTCCCATGGTATTTTGCCCTCTCTAGTCTTTCCTGCTTCAGTCGTCTATATAATCTTTGCTCTATTTGATCACTAAGGATTGTCCTCGGCAGATCTTTTGCTCCAAGAACTGCACTCTGTGGTAAGGGCATCCTCTCTCCTCTTTCAACTTCCGCTATATAGCAGTTTGGACAAGTGTACTCAGCTTGTCCACCATCATTCCTTCGACCGTTAAATAGTGCACATATTTGATGCTGCCAAGCTTCACACTTGTCACATTGCACCCACTGTACCAAGCAGCACATATTCATTAAAAACCAACCCACCATAACATGACTACGAAAATATATACACACACACACACAAACTAGAGCATACCCATTCTTCAACATCCTCGTCATTTTTCTTCTTCTCCAGCCTTGCCTTCGGAATAGAAGTTCCATCAACTAAAATAGTATCTCCACGGGCCTCATTATGGCACGGAATGCAGAAGTAGTTCCGTGTTTCACCAGTTCCAATGGTGTAATACATTGCATTTCTTTTTATGCGTGCACCACAAGGGGTGCAATATATGGGTGGTGGTTCAAAAGTGAGTTTCTCAACCGCACATAGCTGACAAGAATTCTCACTCATTGAATGCTCCATCGCTTGATTCTTTTCTGCCTTTGCTTTACTCTGTCAACAGATAAAATTATACAAATAAAAATCTCAATGTCAGATAAGGTCGCTACGATTCATGCAAAAGAACAAAAGATTCATTGTCCACCTCCATTTATTTGGCATTTGATGAGGCCATCCTTAGCAAATAGGTGGGAGTACAATGCCTCAAAAGAAACCAACTTACCTCTGGTAATATAAACTCGATGAGCTCTCGAGGATGATTATATCGATTTTAACTCAAATTAACTAAAATGAAGTTTAACCTTGAACCGTAAAGAAAAGTGAACTGCAAAAAGATCAGGAGTCTCTCAGGTCAATAATATTTTCTTTCTTCAACTTTAACTCTAGAAGACCAGAATAACCTGAAAACATATTCATATATAGTCATCTTTGAACATAAATAGAAAGAAGGAATTTTCTGAGAACCGCTCTTAGCTTGCCGCTTCATTTACTTGACACGTGTCCTCATACTATCAAAGTCAATAGGATTATCAACTCTAACTCGATCCTTAAATCAAGGATAAGATTGAAAGGAATAAGCCCATAAGGTAAGTAAACTATTAAATAATTTATTTTATCCTGTGAAGTTATTTCTTAAAATTGTTCTAACTTACTCTGTCTGCCGCTCTACAGGGGAAGTAAATTATTATATTTACTCATCAACCCTAATTTTTGCAATGAAATTTCTTAATTCTTTTTTAAGTTGGTCCTGGCAATAATTGCATGGGCTAAGGCTAGTATGTATGTGTGTGGGTGGGTGTGTGTCTATATATATATATATATATATATAGACACACACGTGTGTATGTGTGTATTGTATATATATGGAACCACTTTTTAATTCACCAACATGCCGACTTTTTGTCCTACCATGTCCTTAAGTTTTTGCAGTTCTTTTGCCATTTGCCAACACCATTTCTAGTTTTCGGTTTTTACCCCTTTTCTTTTATCTTAAACTTTTATGCTTTTACTATGGATTAAATGACCTCTCCTGCTCCAAATAAAGACAAAAGGTTTCCTTTTCACAAGTGCTTAAATTTTCACCAACAAAAGGTGCAGGTGAAAATTCCACTTCTTACCAAGTTTTTTCCTGACATAGACATCTTGAATGCATAGACAAAAAGGAAAAAAAGATTGATTGAGCATTACATAATCTAATAATAGAAAATTTTGGAGGATATGTTTTCCTGGTTTCAAGATGCTTAGCACTAAGCAATCTTTGCAAATAAAACACTGGAACTAACAGACAGTGCCAAAACAAATATCACCAGTGAGAACTGTATATCAGACACCGCAAGAACTGAAACATTGATACCACTTTTTACACCTTTTCCTCAAAAGACAAAAACAATGGGTAAAACACTCTATGCCGAATATATGATTTAAGCACATTTAAGCAGATGAAAAAACTGACCTGGCCAACCCACAGCCTTAGACCTGTGATATGCTGCCGAACTTGCTCTGGAGTAAACAATTCAGTTAATGACACTCCCTTTATTTTTGGCTTTCCAGACTTGGTTCCACCAACACTTTCAGCAGGCAATGTCACATTTTCCTGTTTACCCGGGTCCACTTCTTTCTCAATCTTAATGCTTTCCTTATTAGGAAAAGTAGCAGGATCACTTGACATGATAGGATCACAATCAGGTCTTTGGATGTAGGTATCATCCATATTATCCTTCTTCATCTCAATGCCTTTAGGACTTCCTTGTGTGAAACTTACAGGAACTTCCGTCTTTACACCTATGACCTCAGGTTTCATTAACATACAAGACTCACCATGTTGATGTTCCTCATGCTGTACATTCTGAAGAAGATGAGGTTCATTAATGGTAGAAACTGGTAGTAATGGACTTTCACTTTTAGGAGCAAAAGATTGTGAGGGTGGTTCAATCTTCATTCTTTTCATGGATGGTTGTAAATCATCAGAACTTTCACCTGACGGACTCATCTTCGAAGTTAATCTACCTCCAGCATCTCCGTTATCATATGATTTACAGGATCCATTAGCTGAACATGGAAAACCAGAAGTAGAATTTGGACGAACGAATGCCCTCACGTTGCTACGCATGAAATCCTTTACTGGAATGCAAACAGGGCATTTTGGTTCTATACAACGCTTGTAATGGTCAAGTAGTATTCTGGTACGAGGACAGCGAGGATATGGACAGTGAGTTGCATTGCATCTTTCCATATGCCTCACCAATTTCTGAACATGTACGCAATTCTTTTCTGGGCATTTCCCTTCTGGAGCACTACACGTGCGAGCATGCACCAAGAACAAAATCCACCTTCGTTGATTCTTGCACTGTTGTTCGTAGTTCAGGCTACCAGACCTACACATGGCACCACTATGATTTGGGGGTTCTGCCGTTCTAGTAGCAAAAGTTTGGCAAATCATAGAACCTTCCGATGATAAATTATTCCGCTGAGCTTCATCTTGTGCAGTTATCCGATGATGAAATTCCTCTCGAACATTCTGCTCATGAGAAAAGTTTCTAGCCATATGAGACCCAGCATGGGATCTAGAATGCCATTGACCCTGCAGTACTGCCTCTGATTGAACCCCAATAGGACAGGTAAAATAATTTTCGGAGTCAGCAACAAACTGGTGCTGATGCAATAATTGTTGCATCTGCTGTGTGGTTTGAGTTAATGATGAACAAAAATTTTGTGAGCCAGATGGAAAAGAAAGCAACTGAGTACCTCTGTAATTGTCCTCGCCGGAGTTCTTCAGCATCTCAGAAGACTGGAATTGTTTGGAGACTTGTGGGTGTAGAGCTTCATCATGGCGCTCAATTCCAGGTTCAGACTTTATTTGACTGCCTAAGTCAGATGACATTTGAGACTGACAAAATGCATCGTTCTTCAATAAGAGCTGGTGTTGCTGACCTTGCTGCTTTTGTTGGCGTTGATGCTGAACAAGTTGCTGTTGTTGAAAATGACGAGGCTGCTGCTGGAATTGTTGCGGTAGATGAGAATGTCCAGCATTCTCTCGTAGTGAATGTGGAGATTGCAAGTTCATCTTTTCTGACGGATCAATTGAAGGCTTTATGTTTGCAGCCTGTTGAGTAGTGTGCAAATTCGACTGATTGGCCATGAAAGGAGCGTTCATTTTGGGAACGGACAGCAAGTTTGCAGGATTCAAGTTTTGACTATTTAACATTGATCCAGCAGAAGTTACAGGAGCATAGAAGTTTCCAGAACCCGAAGAATCGGCAGTACTGCTCCCATAATTATCACCTGCCAAATCTATGAAGCAGTGAGAAAACTGCTAGAGGCATACAATAATTTTAGCGAGAGGAGATATTTACACACACACATATATTCACACACATATAGAGAGAGAGGGAGGGAGTACCTTGAAGCACTTGTCGTTGATGTTGATCAAAATGCTGTACTGGTTTGGGTGAGTTACCATAGAGTGTGGAGGTCAGATACCCATCAGAGATTCCTGGACCATTCGCTGTTTGTAAGTTGCTTCCCGTAATCCCTAAACCACCATTTGAAAATCCGTAGGACTTCTGCTGCAGGCTAGACCTCATTCCACCACCCATATGAGTTCCAAGGCTGTGCAATATACGGCTGTTTTGACCACCGAAATGCTGCTTTTGTTGCAATGGCTGTGACACGACCGGAGATTCAACGCTAGAAAACCCAGCACCATTAGAAGACTCTAAATTCACATAAGAACTATTACTGCTATTGTTATTAGCAAATCCAGGTGTAGGTATCATTTGGCTTGTCATTCTTTGTGCACCCATTGATGACACCAAGCTGTTTCCACCAGAACCGACCGAAAAATTGGATGGTGACTGTTGGTATACATTTGCTATAGGTCCTGCAGAAGCAAATTTGAGTTAAACTTGAATGAAGATAAAAGCTGATAGAATTACTCAAAAGCAATATCATAATATACCATCAGATGAAGTGAAGGAACCACCATGTATGCCACCAGATGCCCCACTGACAGCTGGCAAGAAAGGTCCTGTGTTGACAGTTGAGGATCCAGTCCTATTACCACCACTGGCAGCAACCATGGAATTATCTATAGATGAGGCGACCATCATGCTTGAGTTCCCACTTTGAGGCATACCAGGAGTTGGTATCATTGTACCAATTGAAGAGGATGAGTTAACATGTTGCGGAAATTGTTGGTTGTGATTACTCAGTGGCAGGCGCTTGATTAAAACATGTAAACGGTTCTCCAGAGTTCCGAGGTCCAAATATTCCTCCTAAAAGAAAGCGATATTTCAGAAATAAATGACATATATGAAATTGACTACTTGAACATCTCATTTTATTTATAATTTTCTCATGGCACTTCAACAGTCCATAAGACATCCCTTGTGTTCTACACTAAAGCCCCATAAGAAAGCGCTAACTTTGCTCTTGCGGCAAACGTTAAGGACCCAAGACATCTGCATTCCAAATGCGTAGTGAACACTAAAAACACAAATAACGCGGATTGTTGTATGAAATATCACTTAGGATACTTAGTGTCTTGTGCTACTGTTTAACGTATGGACATGCTAGCACAATACAACTTTACAAGTCAAATTAAAGTAGCTACCCTACAAGGGTACTGCTTTAACAAGAATGGCTTTAAAGGGATGATAACCTAGATGTTTCTCACATTGACATTCGCTGGATAAGAGAGGAACACAAGTACAAATAAAAGAAACCTTAGTGACAGCAGTCCTGAATAGACCTTCCTCTAAACGTTTCACTATTTCCAGCAGCTTCTTTGCAGGTATCTCCTGAGCAGGTTGCTGCCGCTGCATAAGATATTCATAGCTGGAAAATGGAGATCAACTTTCATGAGCGTCCAATAAAGTTGCAAAAATGATTCTACCAAGTCTATCATGCCAGAAACAGATATCGCATTACAACAGCAGCAATGGAAACAACCCCAATAGATAAGGAATGCAATAGAAAAAGTCACTATTGCAACAAAAAGTTCCTGCTTGGCTACTTAAAGTTCGTCAAGCGCATAAAGTATCTGATAAAAGATAGAGAAAAAATAGGGCTGCAAAAGTATTTTCTTACGAGTATGACAAGAGATATATAGCAACAGCCTCCACAGAGAAAGAGACATTAACATGACATGTTGAACTATTGACTACACACTAGAAGATGAGTGCTCACATTTGCATGCTGTCATCATATGTGAACAACAATATTGTCATCATCAACAAGACACTTTTTTATGTATGATGAAAAAAAGCATACAACCAGGATGAAGATCTATGACATGGTAGAAGTAATATATTTCTGGCAGAAAAGATCTTAAGCAGAAAAAGAGCCGTTACAGTAGACACTCAAGCATCTGCATCAATCTCGTAACTTGGAGCTATAACTTAAGACAGCTCGCTACAGCAGAGGACGAAACAAAAGACACAACTTCATAAAGCTCGGCCAAATCCCCTTCAAAAGAGGGAGCCTAAGTTCAGGTTATGCCAAATTTGTCAACTTTACTAGGTACACAAGCATCTAAGAAGCACGGATTCCGGTGCAGGTGCAGATGCGATACGGGTGCGGATACGTGGATACGTCATTTTTCAAAAAGTAGGATACTGGTGCGGCGGGGATACGGCAAAAATTTATTAACATATATTATTTTTATTTTTATGTTACAAAAATAATGCTATTTTAGACAAACAATAAGATATTTTATTGATTTGGTGAGCTGCTTTAGAAATATTGAAAGTGCATAGCCAAATATGATAAAGTTCGTAGAAGTTCTGTTATTTTTTAAAAGTAGTGGGGCTATTTTAAAAGATTGTCAATATTCTATACTTAAACATAATAAACAGAAAGTTTGATAGAAACCCTAGCTTATAACACAGCCGTCACCCAAAACATAGACAACATCAACAGAGCTGGGCCGTCGCCTCTCCTGCCAGACACTACCGGTCGCCTCTCCTGCCGGAAGACGCTCACCGCTAGAGCAAAGGTTGTTGCTCCTCCTCCTCCTCCTTCTTCTTCTACTCTCTGCCCAAAAACCCTGGGTGCATGTCCCAGCCGCACCCAAGATCTAGAAAATTAATTGAAAAAAAGATTAGTTTTGGACACACACCCAGTGGCACCCATGCCGCACTTGACGCGCACCTAGTGCAGTGCTTACCCCCAAATGTCACACCGGTGCTTCATAGACAAGCATATATTAAGAGTCAAAGATGAGAAAAAATATCTATTAGGAGAAAATACCCTACTTGAAACTAAGTCCAAATAGGTCCCCTTCGTGTAGCTCGCCATTCCCATTTGAACAAAACCTCCACCACCCACCCCCGTTTCGCTTCTCTTGAGCGAATCTCATGATCTACCGGCACGTCTTCTTCCAAAAAAAAAAAGAAATAAATGGAGACGCATTACATATGCATATCTCGTAAAGAATCAAAGATCTTTCTTTACTACCTGTTGTTTTTTAAACAAAAATTGGGGTTGGGGGGTTTTGGGAGGGGGGGGGGAGAGAGAGAGAGAGACCATCGTTTATCTTCAGCTGGAGGAGGCAACAAAAGACAAAGCTTCATCAAGTTAACAACGTGAATACTTTCAATGTAATAATGGAAAGAGGATGACTTCATAATTCAAGGCACAAGCACTTAAAACTGCCCAATTGCCACAGCGAGAGCATATGTCCATGCCGTATAAAATTTGACCATGTTCAATATTGCAGAAAACGTCGTCAAAATAAAGAATTAAATAAACTCATTATCTCTTCTACCCGTATACAACCACCCGCATCTAACCCATTACCACCTCCCCCAGGAAAGAACAAACATAATATAGGCAGAACACAGAAAGAAGAAAACATATCTACTAACAATATGCACAACGCCCTTATGTACATACTGATCTTAGATGTATTGGACAGTAAAGCAAGCCTTACATCTTCTTATGTATAAAAGTGCGAGCTTTGACAAGGTCGGGCTCCATATTGAGAGTACTACGGTGACCAAGTAAATTTTGCATCTGGTTTGGAACAGAACTTCCATTTTGCTGGGGTAGCCCAGGCAATGAAGTACCGGCTTGATTAGGAACCTGTCCAGAGATTTGTCCCGACATAGGTGCCTGCAAATTCATCTTTATCCTGTTTGCTTCTAAATACGGTGTACTTCATAACAAGCTTCTATATTTCCACCATCTTGACGAGAATCCCGCATTTTCCTATAGCCACGTTGCTTAACAGATGCTCTGTGCAGAGAAGATAGTTAGGCAAAAAAATATAGGTCAATGACAAATATATAATATTTATGCACAAAAGTATATGATATATGTCAGTTTGTCTTCCATTTAATATATGGGTGTAAAACATGACATGTTAACAAGTCTCAGAAACTGAAATACTTTCAAGAGGCTTGGGAGCATCAACAAACATTTTGCAGGCATTTCTCACTGTCACATATACACAACTTCCTTTCCTCTTCAGTCCTTGGCAATTTCCAAGCTATTGTTGATTCTATCACACTTAAAAAAGTATATAATGAGTATTGTCTCCATTATCTTACAAGTTCTTTATGTCTTTACAATTTATTAGCATTCACTTATGGTTAATTGGTCCATCCCCAACTCTAAGCCCCCATGTAACAACGTAACCATATATGAATTAATCATATAAAGCATGGTGCTCAAAGGTGGACTAAAACAGACTTGATCTTGGAGTTTATTTGCACTCGACTGAAATGAATTCAAGAACAATGGTGGCAAGAAAGGAGCAAAGCCCCAGACCAATTCACATGGAACTCCTCCTAAAACCATGAGACAGGCTAAAAGCAGGTTCACCCACCAAGAATATGAATCCACGTACCTAAAACAAATGGTCTACAGCACTAATACGCTTATAATTCTGGGCATGACATACAAAGATTCGAGTGCATGACAATACCACGAGTCCCCCCTTTTAGTGCTTCATATTAAGCTTTTCCTATCGAAGAAGTGAGAGAGACTGACAAAGCATCAATGACATCCTTGTTCAATTATCTAACTAACATTTGTTTCCATTAAAGATGCAAAAAGTGACTAAAAACACCCACTATTCTTGAAGTTTAAATATTTTCATCAAAGAAATTTAAAGATGATACCAAACTTAAAAGCATTCTACCGCATTTAACTATATTAATTAATGATAAAGACTTGAAATTTGAGCTGCGCTCGGCTCAAACGCTTAAAGATAACTTTTATTTAGAAAAGGAAACAAACTTGGTTATTGTAATTCGCCGATTTTAACAAAAAATCAAAAAGAAAACTAAAGCCCTAATTTTTAAAATTGGGCAAATCACCACGAGAAAAACTTTCACCAATCACTCGAAAAAGATGAGGCAATTGAAATACATGCTCACTACGAGATCCCAACTAAATTCATAGAGATGAGTTAAAGATTTGAATAGCAAACCTCTCAATCTAAACGTCGATTAAACGACGCCAAAATCTGCGTTGCAGTGCTCAAAAGCTTTACTGTGAAAAAATTGGTCACTTAATTGCCGGCTCTCAAAAGGTGTTGATTGCCGGTGGTGGAAAGGTGGAGATTGCCGGTGCAAAGAATAAGAAAAGTCGAAGAAACAGCAGATTGGTCTCGAGCCATGAGAGAACGAAAGAGGGAAGGCTCAATGTCACGTGCAAGATAGATGTCTGGGGACATATACCAAAAAGCCCATGGAAGAATTTCTTCAATTCAAAAACTCCACACTATCTTTATACTCGTCCTGCAAACCAAAACCCAAAGCTTGGGATCGATACCTTCGGTTGTATTTTAAACTAGCCAACTGCCTTAGTTGAAAATTGAAAAAGAGCAAAAAACGTCATTTGAAAATTTGTTCTTGAATTGAGCTAGTTCAAATTAGATTAAAATTAGAGGTGAATCATTATAACTCTTCATTTATTATTAGCAATAATAATAAAATTATCAATTCTGTATGGAATATCATTTGAACGTTTACGTTTTGAAAGAAAAAAAATGATCTTCTGTGGTCAAATTTAAGAGTCAAGGCATTTGTCGTTTAGGCATCTCAAATTTGAGTGCACATATTCATCATGAAAAATCCACTTATACAATTGCTCGCAATCCTGCCCTATGATTCCTTTTTCATAATCGCGGCTAATCTTCTTCTCTCACTCTTTAGTTGTCTATCTACTGAAGAAAGTCAAGGATAACTTAAATAAATTAAATAGATCAAATGCCTATTTATAAAAAATTTCTAGGGAACACGAGACGGAAAGAAACAGGACGTGGCGAGACAAGACTATGCCACCTAGCAAGCATGATAATGCTAACCAAAGCACGACAAAACTCGAAGCACGAGGTGGCAAAATAAGGCTCGAAGCACGAGGTGACAAAATAAGGATGTGCCACCTAACAAGCACGACAAGGCTAACCAAAGCACGACAAGACTCGAAGCACGAGGTGGCAAGATAAGGATGTGCCACCTAACAAGCACGACAATGCTAACCAAAGCACGACAAGACTCGAAGCACGAGGTGGCAAGATAAGGATGTGCCACCTAACAAGCACGACAATGTCAATCCTAATTGTCACTTAAAATCATCATTAATTTTTTTTCTCAATCCAACAAGTCATATTTGAGCACCTCTAAAATTTTGGGGTGTTACATTCTTCCCTCCTTAGAAGAATTTCGTCCACGAAATTCACCAACCTTAAATATGAATCAACAACTTTAAAATTCAGGTTATAATTATCCCAAGGCCAAGGAGCATATCCTGGCTTACGCTAACCTAAGCAATTCAAGCCTAAGTATCGCTCTGATACCAACTGTGACGACCCCAAATCGTCAATCACCCAATTTATATTTTCAAACAATATCACAACGCAATCTCAATCAAATTACATAACCTAAGCGGCTGATATTATAGCCTCAACACAAGCACAAATATCCCGAGTCAGATTACAAGACCTACAAATAGGTTTCGAGATTTCTAAACTCCAAAATTGTAAGTCCCGTTCACATCCCCGCTTGAACTTGCTCATCAAAATAATCATCTGCACTGGAAAGGTAAACGGTGGGGGGTGAGCCGGGTAGCTCAGTAAGTGGAATAATCATAACACCATAGGATTAGAATCAAACACGCTAAACAATTCAATATCAGTCAATATATTTGACAGTCAAACCGTCAACACACTGTGGTTTAGTACCCCGAATAATTAGTAAACCAATTCAATAACCAAGTTGCACATAGCACTTCAGTATCTTGCTTCCGGTATCCTCAAAGGGATCCGCCAAAGCTCAGCTGTATCATGCTAGGTGGCTTGGAGGATGAGGTCACCTTTGACAAAGGGTCGAGGCTTGACTGTCTTCCCGTAGGCTTTCACAATCTGTTCATGATATTTCTTCATTCGACGCATGGCGTTGGCTCTCCTTTCATCAAGGCCCTCAAGGGCAACCATTCTGGTTTCCTCTTCCTCGAGACAGCTGCTTACGGAGAGTCGAGCTGAGGCGACTGCATCTCAGCTGGTACCACACACTCGTCCCTGTAGATGAGGAAAAAGGGTGTGGCCTTCGTTGTTGTCTACCTGGAAGTTCTGTAAGCCCCCAAGTGCCAAACTTAGCTTCTCAGACCAGGACCCACTCGTGTCACGAACCATTCATGACAATACACGCAATAAAGTCTTGTTGGAGGCTTTAGCTTGACCATTGCCTAGTGGATAGTAGGGGTTGATGTGGCATGGTTGATGTTCGTCCACTTCCATGAAAGTTCGAACATCCCTGTTGATAAAATGGCGTGTCGTTGTCAGATATGATGCATCGGGGGATGCCGAAGTGACATATGATGTAATTACAAGAAGTTGGCAATGGCGCCCCCCGTGGCTCTTTATAGAGGTATTACTTCGACCCAATTTGTAAAACATTCCATAGCGACCATGATCCATATGTGACCCTTCGACGACGGGTGTATGGGGTCGATGAGGTCGAGAGCCCAAGAGTGAAATGGCCAAGGGTCCACGATCATGCAAAGGTCGGACGTCAGCGTGTGCATCCTGTCGGTGTGTCTCTGGCAGGGTTGGCAGTGTCAGACCTGAGAGATGGAATCGGATTCCATAGTCAGCCAATAGTACCCCAATCTCAGCAATTCTGCGTACAGCTACTAAGATCCTTGATGTTCCCCACAAGCACCATTGTGCACTTTATTAATCACTTCCACGGCTTGGGCATCTTGCAAGCATCGCAGGGTGCGCCCCGAAAACCCTTTGCAGAACAACTCGCCTTCTGTTACAAAATATCTGACCGATTTTTGTTTGATAGATCGTGCCGAGCTACGGTCAGGTGGGAGAATCTCGTGAGATAGATATTGAATGAAAGGCTGACGTCGGTCACCCTCAACGTTGATTATAAGGGCTTATACACAATCTGTGCATATAGGCATTCGGGACAATCACGTTGTACATCTGAAGCATCCTTAGTCATGGATGGCCAAAAGAGGCCTATGCGCTGGAGGCGACGGTATAGAGGAGGACCGTCGAGGCCACAACACTTCTAATGGCCAAGCTGTAGTTTGTGCTTTACCTTTCCTGGTGCTAAACACTTGGCTAGAGTGCCTCCGAGATATCGTTTGTAGAAGAAATCTACTAACATCAAAAAGTTTGTAAGGGTAGAGGTGCAAGCAAGAGATGGTGCCTTAAGTTGTTCGACGATCGACTGCCTCCAATCGTTTGCAGTAGTGTCCTTAGGGACTAAGTTCAATGTTGTGCACGATTTTGTCCTCTTGATGATGGTTAGGATTCACTGTTCATGGTCAACCTTTATCTTAGACGCGATCGTGAGCAAGCTGTCCGCATATCTGTTGTGGCACCTATTGTGATGTTCATATTGGACATGACCAAGTCTTCCTCCCAAGTGTTGCACTAAGGCACGATAAGGTGCCAAGGCTGGCTCTTTGACTGCGAACTCCCCGTAGCCTGCTTCATGATTAAGTTTGAGTCCCATTCACACATAATGATGTAGCCTCCATACTGGTAGCCAGCATGAGGCCAATGACAAGTGCCTCATATTCAGCTTCATTATTGGATACTGAGAATGCAAGCTTGAAGGATAAGGAAGTGGTAACACCCTCTGGATTTCAAAGGACTATGCCAGCACCCCTTTATCGGAGGGGAGCTCCATTAGGACCTTCGCTAATGGCTAAACTGTCGAATTCAAGCTTCCAAAATTCGTCGATGTCGGCGGTCAGGGTCGTCTCCTCAAATTGAACCGAGGTCGGTTCAAATTATTGGCATGGGAAGAAGGCCAATAGGTCTACCAGTGCTTGGCTCCGTAGATGTAGGATTCTTGATGGATAAGCCAAACTCGGCCAAAAGCAATAACCAACGGGTAAGTTAACCTGACAGGGCAGGGCGTGTGAGCATGTACCGGAGTGGATCGGCCTTGGTGACAAGTGTGATCTGGTGCGCCAAAAAGTAATGTCTGAATTTTTGTGAGGCGTACACTAAGTCTAAGCAGTGCTTCTCGAGCCCCGTGTAATTGGCTTCGGGTCCCCTGATTGACCGACTGAGATAATAGACTGGACGCTCCACCGTATCCACCTCTTGGGCGATCAATGCCCCTACGGACTTGGGCGTGGAAGTCAAGTAAAGCAAAAGGGGGATACCTCGCTGTGGCATGACCGTGGTTTATGGCAACATGAGGACCGCCTTGATATGTTCAAATGCTTGCTGCTGGGACGCACCCCAACTCCACGGTGCGCTCTTGCACGTCAAGTGCTGGAAGGGTGTGATATGTTCGGCCAAGGCAGGGATGAATCGGTTGAGATAAGAAACCTTGCCAAGGAAGCTCTTTAACTGCTTGGTGTTCTTGGGTAGAGGCATCTCTTGGATAGAGGCGGCTTTAGAAGGGTCAACATTGATGCCCTGTCGACTGACCAAGAAGCCGAGGAATTTGCCGAAGGAGACTCCAAAGGCACATTTTAGCAGGTTAATCTGCATATTATATTGGCAACAATGATTAAAGACCGTTCTGAGGTCAGTGAGCTGATCACTTTCCTTCTTAGACTTGATGATGAGATCGTCAACGTAGTCCTCCATGGTACGGTGTATCATGTCGTGGAAGATGGCTGTCATTGGCCGTTGATAGGTAGCACCCGCATTCTTGAGGCCGAAGGGCATAACTTTCCAACAAAAGTTACCCATGGGAGTTCGGAAGGCTGTCTTGGCACAATTGTTTGGGTTCATACGAATTTGGTTATAGCCGGCGAAACCGTCCATGAAAGACAAGGTTTCGTGTCTGGCGGCAACCTCAGTAAGCATGTCGATGTTAGGCAGTGGGAACTCGTCTTTGGGGCATGCTTTGTTCAAGTCCCAAAAGTCAATACAAACGCGGACTTGGCCGTTCTTCTTTTAGACAGGGACGACATTAGCCAGCCATATAGGATGAGTGATCAGTTCAATGAAGCTAGCATACATAAGTCATTCTATCTTTTGCTTGATTTTTAACTCAAGCTCATGGCAAAAAGACCGCGAATGTTGTCGGACAGGGAAGAACCCGGTAGCAATGTTGAGATGGAGTGTTACCAAGGCAAGGTCTAATTCGGGCATCTCGTTGTAACTCCATGCCAATACATTGTGATATTTGTGAAGAAAGGTAACCAATTCCTCTCTTCGGCCCAGGGCGAGTTTTGTGCCAATGTACTTTGGTCGGGGTTCCTCGCCCGCGTCAGTCAGGTTGATTTCTTCAAGATCTTTGGCATGCGGTCAAAGGCCATCTTCATAGCAGGGTAGGGCTGTGCCTGGGGTAAGCTCAGGATTTAACAGGCAATGCTCAGCTGCACAACATTATTCTATCTCCTTGGGCTGGTTGGGGTCGAAGGGTCAGATGACGGACCACTTGGAGCCCCTGCACACCGTCATAACTGGTAGATCACTTTTTCGTCTTTGACGATGAGTTGGAAGGTTTGTTCAGGATTTTGTTTCTTGGACTTGGGGGATGAAGGCAGCGCTGAAGTTGATCATTTGTTCTTATTATTTTTCTTGGTCTTGGAATTGAGAGGCTTGTTTCCACACAGCTCATCCCAATTTGGCAGTTTGGTCGAATGAATGTGAAAAGCATTCTCACCATCCTCGGTAAGCTCAGTAAAGAAAGAGGCCTCAGCAAAGTAAGATTTAGCACATTCAAAGGGGCCTTGGTTGCGGGTATTGTCATCGCTACCTCATGTCTAGTAGGACCGGCCTCCAGTTTCACACACTGGTGGTACGTTGAGGGAACGACCTTGTTGGCATGGATCCAAGGTCGGCCAAGCAGGAGGTGGAAGGCAGACTCACTGTTTATCACGTGGAAAGTAGTGTTGCGACGGACAGTTCTGACCATGAGGTCGACAGTGATATGGCCAAGGGTTGACTGGGGACCCTGCCCAAAGCCAGTAATCTTAACGGGGTCACGGATGATTTTTCTTGGGGGAATGTAGGCCCGTTGCAAGGTGATGAGAGGCATGATGTTGATTAAGGCACCAAAGTCTACTAAGGCACGGTGAAAGCCTGTGCCATTACCGTTGCATTCAAGGTACAACGGTCGGTTGTGGTGTTCAATCGGTGGTGAGTCCTCGTTCGAGAAAATGAATGTGGTAGAAGGGATGTGTCTGAGTTCGGCTTGTGCAGCGAAGCTTTCAGGACCAAGGCCCGCGGTGACTTCAATCAGACAGTTTGAGAGGTAGGTCCGTGCCGCGGGTGAAAACCCCATTTCATAAAAAAAAAAAAAAAGCTTGTGATTTTTGACATTTGCCTGAAAAAGGTCGTTGGCTGAGTGGCAGGAGGCGCGCCGGATGCAACTGTTGGAATGACCTCCATTGATGTTTCAGTGATGACAGGCTCAACATGGTCAGTGATGGCCATGAGCACCTGATACTCCCCGTTGTTGTTACCATGGTGTGGGTAGGGGTGCCCAAGCATATTGTTGTTCTTCTATAACTTTAGGTTTCCAGCCGCGACTTTCCTTGCAAAGATAGCTTTTAGCCCATTGCAGTCTTTGAGATGATGTCCGAGAGCTTGATGGTAAGGGCAGTAGTTGGGTCGAGCTTTTTTCGCCTCCGTGACCTTGGTCCTCATTGGTGGCAATTAGAAGTTGTTGTCATTTTCCACCCACCCCATCAAAAGTTCTTTCACCACATTTAAATCACATGGGTAGCCTGGTGCGGGCTCCTGTTGCCTTCGCTTGTCAGAACGTCGGTCCCTATTGGAACTGACGCTTGAAGGCACTGTAACTATTGTTGTTGTGGTTGTTGTTGTTATGCTGAGTGTTGAATGTGTCGGCTGAGACCAGCAGTGCATTCTGCATGTGAGGCTTCCACGGCTTGACAGGGCCGACTGTTTCATAAATACGACGGGCTGTTTCCTTGAGGTGTCCCCATGACCTTAACTGCAGGTTTTCAATATCCACGAGGTAGATATCATTCATGTTTTTGATGCATATGGGAAGCAATGTCTCATCCTTACTAAAATCTATGCACTCAAGACATTTAAGGTGGAAACGATGCACATATTTGTTTAAGTCTTCACCAGGATTCTAACATATGCCAACGATGTCCACTATAGTGACTCTTTCAGCTTCATAGTGGAATTTGTCCAAGAATAGTTGGACAATTTTCCCCAAGAATGGATAGTCCCTATCGGGATCTGATGGTACTAAGTGTATGCCAAGTCGGTGAGGGACTTGTGAAACTCCATCAACTTTAAACTATCGCCCGGGCCATATTGCTCCAATGAGCCTTCAAATCTTATTAAGTGCTCACGGGCGTTGCCCTCACATCCGTTAAAGAGCACAAATGTGGGTTGCTCGTATTTGAGTGGGTATGGTATGATGGCTATCTCGTTGGCATATGACGCATGGCCTGTTAGTCGGGCAGATGAGTTGGGTGCAGAATGCTGTGACAGTCTGTGGAGGAGTGCGTCAAAGTCTGACTTGGAGACATAATGGGGGGATGGTTCTTCATGGCCAACCAAGGGATGGTGGCTGGCTGGTGCACCGCGAACCCCCGAGCCCCCTGAAGGGGCAACTTGATGAGCAGAAGCAACAGATGGATGATATATGATAGGTGGTGGCAATGGCAAGTGTATGGGGGCATGGGTGGGTGGGCAAGACGTATCCACCACTTGACTGGTTGTTTGATGTTGCTCGGTTGGGTAGGGGTTAGGCTCAATCTCAATGGAGTCGTGAGTTTCGGATGAGCTTTTGGCTAGTACATGCTACGGTGCAACAACAGGGAAGACCTATTGTAACACGGGTCCAAAGTCTGCTTGTGGTCTGCGTGATGGCACCATGGGGTGCGGTGTGTTAGCTACAGGTGGGGAAGATGTCGCGAGTCCTATCGCCAAGGGTCTGGATGTTCGAGGTGATGGTGGTCGTGACATTGGGGCCTGGGCGGCATTAGGAAACGGCCCAGGTCCTGCAGGCTGAATCGGTTGAACGACTTGCAGTGAAGCCAACGCCTGTATAGATTTTTGCATTTTCATGATGGCGGTCATAAAAATGATCTGCGAGTCTTGTAGGTTGGTTATAATGGGAGTAAACTGCTAGATGGCTGCATTGACTGTAACTTGTACGTCAGGTGCGGTAGTTAGTGGCTGGTCTGGGAGACGCATGGCACTAGTCCCCTCTTGTTCACCAAGGTGGTCCTCCTCTTGCACGGTATGGATAAGGCCCTGGCTAGTAGCCTTCATAACTCTCTGTTGCATGGGCATGGTGCCTAAGTGCCGAAGGTACATAGACTGTAATATGATGCTCACCTCCCTAGCAGAGTCGCCAAAATGATGCCAAGGAAAGTGGGTTCGTACCTACGTGGAGGTGCCACAAAGGCTATAGTCTGAGTCAGCTTCCAAGTATGAAAAGTAAGAGACAGTAAGGGTGGAGTAAAGGCAGAGAGCAATGCTCCCCAGATAGGCCGCGAGGGCTGGCATTACTGTGCAGACAAGGCGGCGATGAACAAGGCCGGCAGTCGACAATCCAAGCTAGGGTCCAAGTCAGGGGTGCAACATCAAGGGTTCGATGTCAAAAGTCCAAATATGTTTCTCTCTTTAGAATTCTAGAGAGAATATGTTTTTAGAGAGAAAGTGAAAATGTCAAATGAGAGAGTTCTTCCAAATGAGTTCCAAAGTCCCCTATTTTTAGGGAAAAGTGTGCCTATGTGATCAGCTAACACGTGTCATCCCCTGGGAGTGACATGTTACCAGGGGGTCCACAAGTACCGGTTCTCCGTCGGACTGTCGGTTCCCAAATTCGCACTACCTTGCCTCACACAGCATCTCTCTACCTATCTGAGAAGACTGACCACACACGACGACATGATCAGAGTAAGCCCGTTGCCCAAGCCACAGGTCCAAGCCCTTTTTGAATTCCATAAGAGCGTCAAGAGACTTGTAGATAACTTGACAGCGGTGAGGGTTGCCCCTGTAGCTAACTACTAGGCGCATTAGGCGTGATGCCATCCAAAGACCTACTCCTGTCCCGAAGTGACTCGGGAGTCATCGTCCTGGGGGCACCTACGATCACGGGTAACATGAGTGGACATGGTCGTAGCTCAGTGCCTAGTGTCATGCAAGTCACCCCAGACAGCGATAGCTTTGTGGTCAAGAGCCTATCCCACTGCGAAGGGTCCTCATGCCAGAGCACTACGAGCAGAGCCCCCCAGAATGAAGACGACGATAGCTTTGTGGTAACGAGCCTATCCCATTGCGAAGGGTCCTCGTGCCGAAGCACTACGAGCAGAGCCCCTCGGGATGCTGCACACCCCGGAGCGTGGGTCGAAACATGTTCCATGTCCACAGTGTGGGCACATGGTGTGGTGAATGAGTGTGATGCCCAGAGGCTTGTAACATGATTGTGGCACACGGGCGGGATGCCAAAGGCATGAGACATTAATTGTGGCATGTGGGCGTCGCGACGACCGTAGCGTATGCCTTAAACAACCCAGCTCAACAAGGAATACCGGATCAAAAGATCAATCGGTGTTCAAACCATAGCTCTCTTGCCTACTCCCAATAACCCACCCTACCAGAAAATCCCCAGGACATATTTTGATGACAGGAGGAAGAAGGGACTGTGCTACTGGTGTGATGACACTTTTAATCCCACACATGTTTGCAAGAATAAGCAAATAGCCATGCTCCTTGTGGGTGAGGAGGAAGAAATGGAAGAACCTCCACCTAAGTATGATGAAGAACCATTGACACAGGAGAACATACATGCAGCAGAACAAGAGTAGATGGAAATCACTGTTAATGCAATGACTGGCAACTCGACACAAAACACTTTCAAATTGTGGGGCAAGAAAGGTAATCAGGTCTTTTCAATCTTAGTAGACACTGGATCTACACATATTTTTGTTGATCCAAACACTGCTCTAAGGCTGGGGTGTGTGGTGCTTCCCACTCCACCCATGTCTGTGATGATTACTGATGGCAATAGAGTCATAAGTGACTCAAT
This sequence comes from Escallonia herrerae, assembly GCA_033070095.1. Taxonomy (NCBI): domain Eukaryota; kingdom Viridiplantae; phylum Streptophyta; class Magnoliopsida; order Escalloniales; family Escalloniaceae; genus Escallonia; species Escallonia herrerae. Next base: position 5,481 of record JAVXUP010003048.1, on the reverse strand, counting down.
TTGTTAAGAATTTACTTGGACTATGCAGGGACATCATTTTGAGACTAGTGTAAAATTGTTGCCTCTTGGGGGTTGTGATTGCGTGTTGGGCCTTCAGTGGTTAAAGGAACTAAGGCATGTGCAATTTGATTTTAAGGAAATGACCATGGCCATGGTCATTTCCTTAAAATCAAATTGCACATGCCTAAGGAAATGACCATGGCCATGGTGAAGGAAGGCAAACAAATTATACTACAGGGTAGTGATGCAGGGATTGAGCTCAAAATGATTTCAGCACAATCCATGTATAAGTATTTGACCAACAATACTGGCTCACTTTATGGTCAGGTTTTCTCAATTACTACCTTACCTTCTGCAAATTCCACTGAGCCCTTACTTGTTACCCTCTTACATACCTTTAAAGATATTTTTGCTAAACCAAAAGGACTTCCACCTAACAAGCCCTAAGACCATCATATCCCTCTTATACCAAACACCCAACCTGTGAGTATCAGACCATACAGAGTACCCTATGCACAAAAGACTGGAATGGAAAAAATTATGCAAGAGATGCTAGAATCTGGAATTATCCAGCCTAGCACCTCACAATTTGGTAGCCCAATCTTACCAGTGAAGAAGAAAGATAGAACTTGGCGCATGAGTGTGGATACAGGGGGTTGAACAAATTAACTGTCAAGAACAAGTTTCCAATCCTTGTAGTTGATGACTTACTAGATGAGTTGGGGGGAGCACAAGTGTTTACCAAACTGGATCTAAGGAATGGGTATCACCAAGTTAGGGTGTTGCCCTAAGGATATTCCCAAAATAGCTTTTTCCACATATTGTGGTCATTACGAATTTAAGGTCATGCCATTTGGCTTGACTAATGCACCTGCTACTTTCCAATGCATAATGAATGACATCTTCAAACCCTTTCTGAGGAAGTTTGTATTAGTCTTCTTTGATGACATACTCATTTATAGTAAGACATACCAAGAACATCTTCAACACCTCCAGAAGGTATTTCAGATCCTAAGACAAATAATATCCAGAGAAGGGGTAGCAGTAGACGCAAATAAGATATCAGCCATGGTTAGCTGGTCCTTCCCCAAAACCATCAAGCAACTCAGGGGTTTCTTGGGTTTGAAAGGGTATTACAGGAAGTTTATACCTCATTATGGAGTTGTGAGCAAGCCTTTGCCCAGGTTACTACAAAAAAATAATTTCAAGTGGATTCCAGAAGCTGTCATAGCATTTGAAGAGCTCAAGGCAACTATGACTAGTACCCAAGTACTAGCCCTATCAAATTTCAACATTTAATTTGTAGTAAAGGTGGATGCTAGTGACAAAGGAATGGGGGCTGTTTTAGCCCAAGAAGGGAGGCCACTGGCATCTTTTAGCAAGGTATTTGGAGTCAAAGCTCAAGCTATGTCTACTTATGAAAAAGAGCTTGTGGCTCTAGTACAAGCAATAATGCATTGGCACACATACCTCAGTTTACAACATTCCACTGTAAAGACTGATCATTGCAGTCTTAAGTACCTACTTGGTCAGAGGGTAACATCTCTATCACAACAAAAGTGTTTATCTAAGCTACTTGGTTTTAGCTTTGATATTCATTACAGGGCATGAAAGGATAAGAGAGCAACCGATGCTTTATCCAGAGTGCTCAAAGAAGAAAAATAAGAGGGACAATGTAGTGTAATATCAAGTATGACCCCTCTATGGCTCATTGAGATACAAAGTAGCTATGAGAATGACTCCTTCATAGCACAGTAGTTACAGCAGCTGATTGTTGACCCATATGCAACTTCTGAATACACCTATGCTCAGGGAATCTTGAGGTATAGAGGAAGAATTTGCATTGGAGCCACAGGTAACATCGGAGAATAGGTGTTGCAGGTCCTCCACACATCAGCTTTAGGAGGTCACTCCGGGGGCAAAGCTACACACAAGAGAATAAGCAATCTATTCTATTGGCCTAACTTGAAGTCTCAAGTTAAGCAATGGGTGAGGGAATGTGACCCATGTTAGAGGAACAAACATGAGCACTTACCTTACCCTGGCTTGTTACAGCCTTTAGACATTCCAAACCAACCCCAGAACTGTGTTACTATGGACTTCATTGAGGGCTTGCCTAAGTCTGACCACAAGGAAGTTATTATGGTTGTTGTTGACAGAATGAGCAAATTGGTCCATTTCATTGCTCTCAGTCACCCACGTACTGCACAAGAAGTGGCCCAAACTTACTTTGATCACATCTTCAAGTTGCATGGACTACCTAACAACATAGTGAGTGACAGAGGGAGCATTTCCTGAGCCATTTTTGGACCAAGCTATTCAATCTGCTAGGTACTCAACTTCACCTCAGCACTTCTTACCATCCTCAAAGTGATGGCCAGACATAAAGAGTAAACTAGTGCGTGGAAACTTATCTCCGATGTTTTTGTGGAGACAAGCCCAAAACTTGGAATAAATGGCTGACCCTTGCCGAGTATTGGTAGAATACTAGCCATCACAGTTCCATTAACATGACCCCCTTTGAGGCAACTTATGGATATGCTCCTAAGGTACTTAACTTAAGGGTACCAGAAACAACCAACATTTCATTTGTTGAGAATTAGATGGTTGAGAGAAAAAAAGGTGTTACAATTGCTCAAGGATAACCTGGTGATGGCTCAGGCTAGGATGAAGCACTATGCTGACAAGCATATATATATATATATATATATATATATTGGGGATCTTGTTTATTTGCTGTTGCAGCCTTACAAGCAGAATAGCTTAGCACTGAGAAGGCACCTGAAACTAGCACCAAAGTACTACGGTCCATATAAGATACTAGCTAAGGTTGGTGTAATGGCCTACAAGTTGGAGTTGCCCCCTCATTGCCTTATTCACCCAGTTTTCCACGTGTCTCTCCTGAAGAAAATAATAGGCCAACACAGTGCTGTAAACAACAACCTGCCTCCCACAAACGCTGAAGGACAGATATTGCTAGAGCCTACTTGTATACTTGACAGGAGAATGGTTAAGAGGGGAAACCATTCAGTTGCACAAATTTTGGTAGGCTGGTCTAGCATGGCAAAAGAGGAATCCACTTGGGAAGATTGGGAAGTTGTGAAAACAAAATTCCCAGAATTCATTGCCAGGGAGGAAAGACAGTTTGACGGGGAAAGGGATGTCAGGAACCTGATCCAATGCAGCCTCAAAGTGAAGATCAAGCTGAGAAATACAAACAAGGCAGCCATTGATGATCAACAGGTAGCTATGGATGTCCAACAGGGGACTGAAGGAAACAACTGCGAGTGAAGAGTGTGTGAAGAAAGACCAGCAGCCTGGAGGAAAAGCATGTGCATCGCAACTACCTACACTTTCCAAGAAGGATTTGCTTAATTAATGGGGATTAAGATAATTAGTATTAATGGCCAAATATATGTCTTAAGGGCCTAAACAATAAATTAGTTAGGCAGATAACAAACTGTTTTGCTGGCATTTTCTTTCTTTTTATTTTCCTTAATTTCCAATCTGTTTGAGAGAATCCCAATGCAGGGAATTGGTTGTAAAAAGGAGAGGTGAGGGGATCCAAACATTATCTTGAGAAATGTTACAGTAACTGTTTCCTTCCTTCTCTCTTGTTTCTTCTCTCTAGCCCTCTGGGTTTTCTATTCTTCACTTAGCTCATAAGTTCTTGACGGAAATTCCATCAAATTCAACTAGGTCCATTACATCCCCAATCAAATTCATACATAATCGAGTATACATACATGTATCTATGTCACAAACTTGATCGAATTCAACCAATTTCACAAATTGGGTTCAAGATTCATGTCCTGTTAGGGTTCAGATTCAATCCTTTCTTTTTCTTTCTTTCCCCTCCTTCTTCTTCCTCCTTTTTCCCTCTCTTTCCTTCTCTTTGTTCTTCCTTCCCGTTGATGCTTCTGTTCTTGTTCCCAGCCATGTTCTTGACTTTGTGTTATTTTGATTTTACACCCAAAAAAATTCTTTTTATATTTCTTCTCATTAATTTAATCCCAAAGTATTTTAAAACTTCCAAGCATGACTCAGCTTACAGCAAGTAGGAGGTGGCCATCATGCATGACTTGTTTCCCTCAAGTTATGACACATTTTGCAATGTTTCAAATTTTGTACTTTGGCTCCTCAAGTTTCTAAAATTGCATTTTGACCCCTCCACTTTGAAAAATTACAATTTTACCCCAAAATCACCCTAACCCCTCATTCCACTTCCTAACACCCACTCATCATCAAAATGATGCTAATTAATAAAAATATGCATCTCGTTCACCATATTTTTCAAAATTATATTTTTGTCCCCTTAATTTTTCAAAATTACATTTTAACCCCTAAAACCACACTAACCCTCTATTTAGATCCCTAACACTTAATTATCACCAACATATTGCTACTTAATAAAAATATCACCCCTTAATTAATCAAACTCACGCTTAGATTAATTTTAGGTATTTTTCGGGGTATCACACCCTCCCCCCTTAAATAAATTTCGTCCTCAAAATAGGGACAAACCTCAATCTACAACTTGGTGCGGACATTATTATCTCATTAGCGCCTCGGGTTTCAAGTAACCTCCTTGACTGTATGATTTTCCCCAATCAACTTTGACGTTCACCTAAAACATGTTCCATCTTATCAGCCATCTTCGTCGGTGCCTCCCATGCATAGAATTGGGATCATATTTCCTCAACATTGACACATGATACACGTTACACAATTAACTCAATCCTGAACATAGATCGAGTTTGTATGCTATCTTCTCAATCCTAGGTAGAATTTTAAATGGTTCGATGAACCTCGGACTCAACATCCTCCACTTCCTGAATCGCATGATTCCTTCCCACGGTGACATTTATAAAATGTACTATGTCATCTACTTCAAATTTCAACATCCTACGCCTCTTGTCAGCATAACTTTTCTACTAATTCTACGTAGTAAGATTTCTTTCTTGGGTATCGATTACCTTGTTTTCTATTTCTTTGCACAATCTCGTGTGGAACAGTCTCGAGTCTAACCACATTCTACAAATAGGTGTGTGATATCTTCTGCCGTGCAACACTTCATAAAGAGCTATTTTTTTTTGCTCGACCGATAGCCATTTTTGTAGGAGAATTCGACTAAGGGTAATTGTTTACCTCATTCTCTGCCAAAATAATTAATACAGGCCCCTCAACATTCTCCCGGTATTCATATCATACGTCTTAATTGGTCACCTGTCTGAGGAAAAAGGCAGTCCTCATGATCAACTTTGTTTTCATTTCTTCTTGAAAACTTTTCCAAACTCTAAAGGTGAACCTTGCATCTCTGTCGGACACAGTAGTTACTTAAACTCCATAACAACTAACCACTTGCTTAACATAAGTTTGGGCAATTCGTTCAGAAAAATATTCTTCCTGAACAAAATAAATCGGGACATCTTAGTCAACCTATCCACTACAACCCAGATAGATGCATATCTCTTAGTTGTT
>JAVXUP010003047.1:0-90491 GCA_033070095.1 Escallonia herrerae | reverse complement strand
GGTGCAAGGATCTCAAGGGACAAGTCACGGAGCTCCAAGAAGAACTAGCTGCTTGTAAGAAGAAGCTTACAAGAGCTACGAGGCAGGGGTGTATCGCATTGCAGCCAAGGTAAAAGAAAATGCCGGAGCTGAGATCGTACGATGGAATGAGAGAGGAGAGGTAGGTGGATAACTTCTTTTGGCACTTGGAGCACTAGGGAGAGAAGGTGCAACAGATTGTCGCAAGTAAGGTGGAGCTAATATTCAATAGATTAGATGACTTGGAGGTAAACAGTCGATTAACTGTGCTGGAGTGAAAAGTCGATGTGTTCGTGGAGGAGCTAGATGACTTGACGAGGAGAGGGTCGCCTATTTAATCAAGTAGGAGGTATAACGGCGCAAGGACCTCAAGGGGCAAGTCATAAAACTCCAAGAAGAACTAGCTACTTGTAAGAAGGAGCTTACAAGAGCTACGAGGCAAGGGTGTATCGCGGTGCAGCCAAGGCGAAAGAAAATGCCGGAGCAGAGATCGTACGATAGATCGAGAGAGGTGAGGCAGGTGAATAACTTCTTTTGGCACTTGGAGAGGTACGTTGAAGGCCTCGACATCGATGACGAAGAGGAGGATGTGCAGCGGACTGTCACAAGTCAGGTGGAGCTAATCTTCAATATATTAGATGACTTGGAGGTAGACAGTCGATTAACTGTGCTGGAACGGAAAGTCGATGTGTTCGCGGAGGAGCTAGATGACTTGATCGAGGAAAGGGTCGCCCATTTCACCAAGTGGGAGGTGCAATGCTCAAGGACCTCAAGTGGCAAGTCACGAAACTCCAAGAAGAACTAGTTGCTTGTAAGAAGGAGCTTACAAAAGCTATGAGGCAGGGGTGTATTACGGTGCAGCCAAAACAAAAGAAAATGCCGGAGCTGAGATCGTACAATAGAGCGAGAGAGGCGAGGTAGGTGGATATTTTCTTTTGGCACTTGGAGCGGTACTTTAAAGCCCTCGACATCGACAATATGGAAAAAAAGGTGAAGACGACGGTCATGTACCTTATGGACAACTGCCTTATGGTGGAGGCATCGCTATATGGATGGGTACGATGTCAAAACATAGGAGAAGTTCAAGTGGGAACTAAGAAGGTAGTTCTATCTAGAAAGTGCCAAAGATATGGTGATGATTAACCTTCGACGGCTGAGGCAGAAGGGGAGCATCTGTGAGTATGTGAAGGAGTACTCGGCTTTGATGCTCGAAATACTGGATATGTCCGAAAGGCAGCGACTATGCTTCTTCAGTGACAGGTTGTAGCAATGGGTTGCCACATAATTACGTCGAAGGGAACCTTACGACTTCGCTTCCACCATGGCGATTGTTGAGAGGTTGAAAGACTTCAAGCAAGGTGAGAGGCTGAAATCTCCAACACACAAGCGTGCCAAAGATAAGGGAGACGGTAGGTCGAAGAATGGCTCTCCCAAAGCAATAGATGATGAGCGAAATGGGGACTAGGGACGTCACCGCCATAAAAAACGGAAGAAGAAGCACGAGGGAAGTCGCAAGCAGAGTGACTCTCGTGACCACAAGGCTCACGGGGGGCCTAGAAGAGGATGCTTCTACTGTGCAGGTTCGCATTACGGGAGGTATTTCCCACACAAGGAAGTAGTCAAGAACGTCGATTTGAGGATTGGCGATGGACAGGGAAGGCCGAATTCAACATCATCGACATGGATGAGCTTGGGGTGGTGCTTGGGATGGACTTCATGGAGAAGTCGAGCACTACGCTCAATCCATATTGCGGGGTGATGATGATGGCGGGTAAAGAAGGCCAACCGAAATGGATGATCCTGTTGGTGTCTAAGGATGGGGCTGACGCACATAAGGGGATTACTATGTTACAGTTGGACAAGGGATCAACGCTATGCTACGATCAGCGGCAGATAGGGCCGAGGACCTACGCAGTTGATATGCTCATGAAGGCAATCACGACAAAAACGTTCAAGCATTGCTTAAACTTGATTCATCTTCTTTCTTACTGAGTTCAAGGTGGAGTGCATCCTTACCTTTAAGGGGAATGCAAGGTGGAGTACCTGAAGAAGGTACTAAAGGCATATTACACTTCCCTTATGGAGTGGTTTATTAATACACGCCAAGGTGGAGATTGTTAATATATATCTTGTATTTATATCTTACATCGGTTACTCAAAGGAGGTTGCAAGTTGATCGTTAGTATATAAGACATCTTGTCCTACATTGATTGATAGAGAAGATCACTGCTTATCTCTAAGTATAAGTAAGATGTCTTGTATTGTGTTTAAAGGCAAGAAGAAGAGTCCTTCTATGAGTAGGAAAACAGTTGAGAGATACACGCGAGGGAGCGTTGTAAATCTGACTTGTGTAAAGTGGATTTGAGTTCTCTCATATTTCTTGTGTTTTCGTGTTTGATTATTATATTCTATACACATTTATTTATTTATTTATTTAGAGCGATTTCGTAACAGATTCTTCATGGGCACGTAGAAACTCCATTGGAGGCTTTTGCTAGGATGGAAGAAGCGAATGTAACATAATTGAAGTGCAGGTCTGGGCTGACTTTACCAAGCTTATGCAACAGTAATGTACTCCGTTTGTCCCTTCCCTATTCTGATGGTCTTTTGGATGCTTTTATCGGTGAAGCTAACCATGTAACCTTCATTTGGTGCTTTATTAGCGCGTTCCATGGCGGGCTAGTTTCAGAAGCCCGCAAACGCTGGTCGCCTGCTGCAGTCTGGGGCATCAGCAGATCGTTATTGCTGTATAATCGACTCACCGTGTCGTGCAGACATGATGGAAGAGGCTTGCATAGTTGCTGAAGCAATTCCCATTACCCAGGGGTGAACATCACTTGTTGGATGCAACAACAAGCATTATGAGAGAGGCGAGGTTGCTGGTGGACACTATCCTGAATTAGAAGAGCCCTTCAATGCAGGAAAGTACCTCGTCCTCTCCAATTTATATGGTTAATGGTTGCAAATTGCAATGGGGAATGATGAGTCATCTGTAGAAAGAGCTGGACAGAGAATCAAGGCAATAGATGATGGTCGTGTACACGATTTTGTAACCGGTGAGTGGTCTCACCCAGATGAAAAAAGAGCTCTCATTAGAACCCCCTTATTTCAGGGAAATAATACACGTCATTAGTCATTCTCCAGTGCGAAAACATCTCTCGATTCCAATACAGGGCATGCCCTAACAATGGTGGTACAAATTTATGATGATCTACTAGCCTACAAACTACTTAAACTAGGATTTCGATTGGCCATCTGAACATGTCCTCTTGTGGAACCGGGATGGTAAGGGTCAGTAATCCGGTTGCAGCCTCATAATTGAATTCACTCTCGACACTGCCCAAAGTACATTTTAGAGGGCGCTGGGATGAGTAGGCACCAAATCGGCCACACCCTCTGACTTTGAGTGCAATAGTTGCTGTTGGAGTGCGGTTTTCACTTAACAAAGTGGACACCTCAGAAACAACCTCACCATCAAAGAGCTCGGGTTTCTTGTCTGAAGCGAAATGTACTTCAGTCTGCTCGATAGCACCACCAGAGTTGAACATGTCGAGCAAACCTATTGGCGCAAAGGAAATGTTTGCGGCAATTTCCTGCAACATAAATTACAAGCAGTTAAGTATATGTTGCTGACAATATCTTGAGACCAAACATACCCTGAGAGAGAGAGAGAGAGACACCTTCAGAGGACAGAAGTGGAAAAGTTCGTATTCAAGAGCTTTGAGCGTCACAGGAAGAGAAACACCTTCCGGTAATCGAACTACCTCCCCTGAAATTCCAATGATGTCCGTAAGCATGTTGTATTACTGCTGAACTTGTGCAAAGTTTACCAAGTTCTTTTTTTCTCCCCCAAGTTCACTTCTTAATTTCGAGAAGTATCTAAAACTTCTCTCTCGTGTAAAAAGAAAAAAAACTTCGTTATACAGGATTTCGCTAGCGTCTTTTACTTCTTCCTTCTTCGGTTAAGTAATCTACTGGCATTTCTGCCAAGTATTGCTCTTTTCACTGGGGAAAGCAACTGAAAAAACTAATTACCTGATCTATATGCATAGACTACTGTTTCCCCGTTCCAATCTGGGCCAGCGACTTGAGCTATGGCGTCTACATCAGTTGCTTGCACAGAGCAGGTGAGAGTGCCAGGAGATGTGTCATGGATGCGAGTCTTCTTTGTAACCTTGCACCAACCAGCGCCTTGGCAGTTGAACACACCGACCACACCAGTACACTTGTTCGCATTCCAAACCTTTAGCAAACTGCAAAATGTAATTCATTGATTAGTATCACATACTTTTAAGAGTGAAGCAGTGAATAGGTACTAGAAGGTTGGTATGAGGTAGCAAACCTGGTTCCATCTCTAGCAGGATCAACAAAGAGGCAATCACGTGTTGGCCTGCCAGGCAATTGGGCACGGAGCACTGATCCGTCAGGGAGGACCAGTTTCTTCAGAAGCTCAAAGTTGTGGTTTCCAGGCTTGTCACTGACATAAAGTGGACATCCTCCAACAGCTCTAGCCGCTGCATGATAATCAGCAGCTGGATGCAAACTCTGCATTAAAAATAAGTAGTCTGTGAGTTATCAGGAAAATTGCTAGTCAGTGGGTTGTCTCTTAGTAGAGTATATTAAATCAAACTGGTCATGAGTTTGTTAAATCGTATGTTAGCTCTACTTACATGGAACATATCCCAATCAGGTTGCATGAATTCACCAAGAAATAGTGTGTTGTATGCCACGGAGGAAATGTGGATGGTGTGAGAAGCAGGGTCACGAGGATAGAAGTCATCAGAAGTTCGGACAACAGCAGTCTGCTTGGCGCTGTATAGCCCGTCAGTATTATGACACATACAAGCAATGCATCCATTATCCCGGAAGTTTCGTGAGATGGAGGCTTCAAGGGCCTGAATATAGCTGCGGGTGAGAGAAACTCTGCCACCGTGGCCAGCACCAAGTGTCTCAATAATGTTCTGCACATCAACTTTGACACCATCTACTCCACATGAAGCCAGGTAGGCATGAAGCTCGTTGTAGAATTCGAAGACCTTTTTAGGGTGCACCAGACCAAGGCCATGAACAGATAGACTGTCCATGACAATATCTGGTTGATTTCCCTTTACACCTGGAGACTGTACTGGGTATGCCATTGCAGGGTCATAATGTTCCATACCAGTCCCAGCTGGGTGTACTCCACCCCAGTATCCTGCTAGGGCATGCCATACATACACGTACCTGTACCAAATCGAAAGGAAACAATTTGTCATGCCAAATGTATGAATATAAGCAGATGTTTTCTCTCAAGAAAGTAGCAAATGTATAGTTTCTACCAACCGAATAACCCAAGTCAAGTTTCCAAAATTCTCGATTAGACTTAGACTGCAGCGAGATTTGCGACATCTATATTAACATCTAGATGAGAAAGTTCCAATTGTGACTTTAAACACAGATTTCTCGGCTACAAACTCGCATTGACCCCAAAATGTTCAAGCTTATCTTAAATATGGGTAGTTCAAAAACCGCATTGAACACCTTTGACTAATTTTACAATAAAGATCTGTAAGAAAACTGAATTTGACTGATTTTAAAACTAAGATCCATAAGAAAACTGAACACAAGTGATGTAACGAAGAAGAAAACCGTACTTGACATTGTGATGATCCTTGGCATCGTCCACTACGTGCTTCAAGCCTGGGATCTGGTCATCCTTCTTGCCATTTTTTTGGAACTTAGCGTTCTCCTTTAATCCTGTAAGTCTGTTCGCAAACCTGCAAAATCAATTCAGTTATTACGAGGTTTAGTAACAATGATACTTCATCGTCCTGCTTAAACAGAAAGAAAACACTGCAAACCTAAAACAAACATGCAAAACAAGAAGAGCACGGTACTCTAATCTATCTCATGTTAAGCACACCAAGGGACTACAAACCAGAAACATAATTTCATCACGTTAAAACCATAAATTTCAGCTTAACAAATAGCGGTGCAGGTTGTAAAGCGCTTAATTATCTAACGTAGAGACATATAAAAGCCACCAATTTCTCCCTGTACATAACTTAGAGTTTTTGCCCTTAATAACCTGATTTTAAAACTTAATTACTTAATTACCCCATTTTGAATCTTATTTACCTGTGTAACCCCTTTTTGAATCGCGGTTTCAAAGGAGAAAACGTGATTTGAAGCAGAGATTTCTTTTGAAATCTGTTTCAAACAGAGATTTCATACGTTTTCAAAAGAAATCTCTGTTTCAAACCACGTTTTCTTCTCTTGAAATCTCACTTTGAAACCGCGATTTTCAGAAAGGGGGTTACACAGGTAAATAAGATTCAAAATGGGGTAATTAAGTAATTAAGTTTTAAAATCAGGTTATTAAGGGAAAAAAAACTCCATAACTAATGCTAATTTGCCTTATCAGATATTCAAGCTTTTCCCGATAATTTATGTTTGTTGAGGGCCTTCGCAAGTGCCCCACAACATTTACTGGATTACGGAGAGAAAAAAGAGAGAGATGTGTCTTACTGTGCTCCTTCTTGCACAACACAATTGGTTTCCTTGTCTTCACCACCAATTTGTTGCCAGCCATCATCTATAATAAGGAACCGTGGTGGAGTCCCTCCTTCTGACAAGCTGCAAAAATAACCACAGAATAATCAGCGGTCTTGAACTCCACTAACTGAATATATATAAGATCAGGACGTAGGTTTTTCAGTTTGGTCCCTTCCAATATTACCTTTTAAGGCCTTCTTCAACACCCTCAGCCGTGACATCAGTATAGAAAGCATCCCATGTGCACCAGCCAAACCAGTCGAGGAAAGATGGCAACTGTGCACAACCATCAAAGGAAAGTCAGATCATCAGAAAGCCTAGTTCTATTGTCACGAGTTCAAGCAAACTTCAAATTACTAAACTAACAAAGGAGGAGGAAAGTTCCGTACGTTTTTCTTCTCTCGGTGATGGAAGGTTTGCATGTGCTTTTCAACAGCTCTGATTCACAAAATAAGCATTCAGATAAGACGTCATAATCATTAAACAATTGATTGTGCTAAATGAATGTTTTCTAACTACAAATGGTTATTTTACGGACGTTGAGATTCAGTCCGAAGTAAAAAAGACAATTTTGTAACAATTTAACACTATCCATCACTGGCGACCCCCCCAATAGTGTTCAGCATGGTACAAAGATAAAGGGACCAAATGCAAGCTGAAAGACTTAAGCCCAAAAATCCAGAGTCATGCTTTAGTAAAAGATACGATCTCGAAGGAGAAGTCAGGACTTACTTCACAGCCTGGGTAACGACTTCAAAGGGATTTGTCCCAGCATGCATGTAAACAAGGTAAAGCCCCTGGTTTGTTTCAACAGCATTATCCCCTGCAATCACACCACAAACAGTCATTTAGGGACTTTTGAGTTCTATCATCCTTCCTTATACGCATATTAATATTCCTTTCCCCCCTTTTCCATAAAACCCAACTCAACAAACTCCACCTACACTGGCCACTACTGAAATGGATAACTAAGAATTTTGTATTTGGTGTTACATAAAAATATGTAGGCAAAGGCAAGCCTTTCTAAATTTGAGAAAATGTTTTGCTGGCCATGATTTACTCACCACTCTCGAGGCAAATCTCCATTTCATTCTGTTCATTGCCTTGCAGAACAGCACGAAACTGGCCTTCCAGGAGTGGAAGGAAAACTGTATAGATGGTCGAGGCATCAGGTTCGCCTTCAGTGCTGCCTTTGCTCTCCACAAGCATGAACTGGGTCTCCAAAGGTATATCCTTCCCACAGTTTCCCATCCTTTGAGTCATCCACCATAGCTTGAAACGGAAGCAACACATAAATCGTAGACCCCTGAAACAGAATTTGATGGTTACTCGGGGATTCCCCTAAAGCACAATGTATTTAGGAGCTTAGTACAACAGCTAAAGCACTGTTATTTGAATATGAGGAAAGGTGATTCTCAATCTAGTGACCATGTGACAAGAAATAATCTAACAAAATTTCCTTGCATCAGTGCAAAACGGAAACGGTGATCCCTGTACTAGCAATATGCAATTGGACTTTATTCAGTACTAAGAGTACATGTACCCATCCTTAAATCGTTTAAGGTTCTTGTGGAGTCAAACCTCTATTCTAACTGCCGTTTCTAAAAACCATATAAAGTACGTGCTCTAAAAGCTTAGCATGAGCTATTAGCAGCAAGGCAATTTATAAGGGAGTATAGAATGACGCATAAATTTCCACAATGCAAATAGGAGGAAAGTTCACTGCTTACTCTAAGACGCCCACAGGGAAGACATGATGACTTTTGCTATCAGAGGCTGTGGCACCTAAAAACGCACCAGCAACGAGCCCCACGCCCGACCCTGGTGTCATCACGATGTTGTCGGGAACTCCCCTGAGTATGGTCTTCCCGTGAACCACAAGGTCACCATCATTGAAGGAGATCTTTGGTGTGACCGTCATCCTTGAACACGCTACTGCTGGCTGAAAATGAAGTGCGCCAACAACAAAACCATCAAGAGAACAGCAAATAAAAAAGCAGCGAAAAGGAACGGACCAGAACAATAATCAGAATCAGAACTTCAAGAGGCAGCTGTAAAATGCCTACAGAGTTGCTCACAACTTTAGTAAATCTCAAAAGTGCAGACAATCAGAATATTTAAAAATCAGGTGAATGCTTGCCCATAAAAATAGCTGAGTAAGACTTTGTAAATGAGATTCATTACTAAAGTGATTCATTTCTCATTTTTCCATAGAGGTACTACATCCGTTTCATAAATTTTGTCCCATTACTGTAAATTCCAAGAATAGAATTCCGACATGCAAACACTTAGGCTTTGTTTGACAAAATTTTTTTTTTGGTTTTCAGTTTTTAAAGAGCAGTTTTTTAAAGAGCAGCTTAAATTTTTTTTTTTATAAAAACAAGTGGGTGTTTGATAACCCCTTTTTTTTTTGAGGTTTTTTTTTTTGGTGTTTGGTAACCCTTTTTATTTTGACTTTTTTTTTTTGGTGGTTTGCGGTGGCGGTGGTGGGGCGTAGCGGTGGTCGACGGTGGTGGTGGTGGTGGCCGACGGCCGGAGGTGGCTGCCGGCAGTCACCGGCGGTGGTGGCCGGCGGCCGGAGGTAGCTGCCGGCAGTCTCCGGCGGTGGTCGCCGGCGGCCGGAGGTGGCTGCCGGCAGTCACCGGCGGTGGTGGCCGGCGGCCGGAGGTAGCTGCCGGCTTTCTCCGGCGGTGGTCGCCGGCGGCCGGAGGTGGCTGCCGGCGGCCGGCAGTCTCCGGCGGTGGTCGCCTGAGGTGGCTGCCGGCGGTGGGAGGGTGGTGGTGGTGGTCGAAAAAAAAAAACCAAAAGTGAAAAAAAAAACCAGTTTTTGGAGTTTTTTTTTTACTCTGCAGTTTAAAAACTGGTTTTTTAAATTGAAAAAAAAATGGTTACCAAACGCTCTTTTTTTTTCAGTTTTTAAAACTGAAAAAAAAAGAGGGAAAAAAATTTTGTCAAACGGGGCCTTAGTTTACTCAATAGTTTCGTCAAACATAATTTATTAGATCTCGACTACTATTTGAGTTCATTTAAGTGTTTAGATATTCGAACTTCCTAACTCAGAAATTTAAAAAATTAGAAATGTGCAAGAATTTTAAGGGGCACAAAAATTACAAGAAGAAAGGACTACGTCTACAATTTTCGAGGTAAAAAAGAAAGTAACAAATACCACCCTATTTGGTGGTCATAGAATCTTGAGGATAACTATGAGAATAGTACATATAGCAAGAAGCCAAAAATTTGATTTTCAACTTTAAAATTAGAAACAGAGCATGAATGGACCAGATATATCTCCTTCAAAAACTTTTCGTCAAAAGTAAAAGGAAAAAAAATGGAAAAAGGGTTCACCATAAAGAGTTTCTTTTTTGCAAAGAAACGTCAGGAAAAGTGGGCAAAAAAGATGAAAAATGGCCAGATCCACATGAAATTTTCACGATTAGACGGCAAAAGGGCGTGCAGCTTTAGGATAAAAAAGTTAGAAAACAAGCTAAAAAAATTGCAAGAAGCTTTAGAAAGAGAAGAATTGGACCAAGTTCCAAATAGTGAATTTCAGCCTAAAGCTTCCCATGAGCTCCAGAGAGTTCCACAGAAGGGAGACAAGTATGACGCAAAGTCTCAAAATTCAATTTCATCTTAATCACCCAAACTCGATCGAATTTGTGAGCAAACTGGAGGTACAGGACGTGAATTTGATGAAATCTGAGGTCATGTATGACGTAGCCCACCACAAACTTGAATACCAAGCATATTTAACGAAACCAAGTAAGAATCACCTCTTGAACTCTTGAAATTCCTTCGAAAAAACAAAGCACGAGGAGCTGAAGCCCGAAAAGCAACAGGTAAAGCAACTTACAAGCGGCACTCACAATCATGACTCGAATTTTCTAAAAGCTATCATCGCCAACAATCCAAAACCAACAAAAAAAAATAAACGAATAAAGCTCTGTTGAGAAAAATCTCCGTACTTCAAGCTTCCCAGCTTGATGAAAAAAACTCACGGAACTCGCAAAATAACCATGGAGACTCACCTCTTCCAATTCTTCTGTATCTCTACTCCGCCTCGCCTGTAGTCTTGATTCTGGTGAAGTCCCGACCAATCAACGAGAAGGTCTGCAACAGATGATTTCTGAAAAATGGTAGAGACGGATCAACCCAGCAGAAGCGCACCCCAGAAGGGAATGCAAGGCTTCTACGAGGGAGGGGAGCAAATGTTCTGCCTGTGAACGATTATAGCAAGCGGAACGAATTTCTGGAGACAAAAACCTCACCTGGGTTTATATAGTCAGGTCGGCATTAAAGGTCGAGCATGTTGAGAAGATGCCCCGTTGGATGCACGACACGTGGAGAGGTAGTATTGTGATTTTGGGATTTAATTGTTGTAGCAACTCAAATTGTCACGTGAAGAAAAGTTGGCAAAGAAAACTGAAAACATTTTAAACACCCAAGAGGACCACCTTCTTCACTCTCCTCGACAAATTAGTGTTAGTCTCGTATTCAACAAGTATCAAAAAATAAGACAGAATGAGATTTATTTATGTCTACTAGCTAAGTTCTACTCGAACTCGTTCGCATATGTGGACTTTCATGACGGAGACTTGGCTCTCTAATTGGAATGTTGTTTGGTTGGCACATTAACTTACTAACCTCGCGGTGGTCCTTTCTGTGACAGCATCTGATTTAAAATGATCGGCATGGCTTGCATGCATGTTCATATCTTCATTGTTATCTTCTTGATATGTGAAATTATATCTCATAGCTCTCTCTCGTGTGCGACCCGACTTCTTTTGAGAAGGTTAGGCACCTATACCAAGGGAATATTCCCAGATGCTCAATGATCACGTGGATATTATGCAGAGGTGGTCTCATAACTAGAGTAGAGCTTAAAGCTTGAAATGTAATACAAGAAGATAATTGTGTGCTATGCAATCTAGATAAGGAAGATGAAAGTCATTTGTTTGCTTAATGTACTTTTGCAAAATAAATCTGGCAAATTGTTTTGGACAGATTGAAGGTGACCGTTCAAATCAATTCATGGCCTCAAAGTGCTCTCAATTAGCAAGAATTCTCAAAGGCAAGAACTTCAAAGCTAAGCTAGGGAAATTAATTGTGTCAGCACTGGTTTATGGCATATATACGGTAAGAAAGGAATACCAGGACGTTTGAGAGGAAGCAGACCATCACTAAGGGCTGCTTGTACATGGTTCAACAGTGGATAAGGTAGGGAGTATATAGTTGGAAGAAAATGGCCAACCCAGCCACTAATAAGGATCTTTGTCAAGCATGGGGAATTGAAGAAGGATTGTTGACGGACATGGATAATAGACATTGATGTATAGAGTAGTATGTACATAGATTGACAAGGCTTAAAAGGGGTTTGAAGTGTATGTAAAAATTGTAGAATTGTATATGTTTTGCACTTTAACGAATAAAGAAGGACATTTTGGTCCCAAAAAAAAACTGGATGTTGTTGAATTTTAATATTTTGATTTGTATGTTGGGCTTGTATCAATCTACTCTAATACCAGACAAACTTGCGGATCGCTCTATACGCTCTGATTACGCAAGGTCTTACGAATGCTCCATTTATATATTTTTCATATTTGTGCACGTGATGATGGCAGTGCATTTGTTTTATCTATCATGAATTAGATTTTTCACTAGTAATCGAGGCTTACACTTGAAGAAATGTATCAAATATATCGTGCTATATGTTGGCCCTATTCCTCAATAAACGTTTAGGGCAGATGATAACTTAATAACTAAAAGTTTTTGCTGCCTTACATGTATCGGTGCAAACAAAGGCCTCAATATTAAAAGAAGGAAACTTAGCCACGAGGCGACTTCCATTTTCCGCCTCTTTGGTGATGAATATACACAACGGAGAGTTGTTCGTTGGTTTTATTTGGTTCAGATAGCCAATGGAGATGGTTGATGTTAGTCGGTACTAGCTAAATGGAGTTATTACAATACTATATACAACGGTGGCCCAAATCTAAAAAGATGAGGATAGACTTGTAACATGCAATCTGTCCACATAATTTGATCAACTTTCTTTTTTGAGTCGTCCCACAAAAATTATTCACTTCTAAGTTAAAAAAAATTATGTGACTACTTTTACATATTTACCCCTCTTATAATTTTTTTTATTCTATTTTTCTTTCTACATTTAAATCGTCATCATCTCATTTTACCTCTCCTAACCTACTTTTTTACACTTTTTTATTCATTTCTCTCTCCATATTTAATACTCTACTAACCCATTTTCTCTTTACTGACTCACTTTCTTCTTATTCTCTCTCTAAAGGGTAGAATGAAAAGTACAATGTATCACTTAAATCATTAATCTGTGTATAAAAAAAATTAATTAAATTATGTAGGACGGAGAGAGTATCTTGATTGCAGCCATTTCTCCTACGCCAATGGCAGTTCAAAGGGAGGTAATGGGATGACATAGCTAACTGGGAGTTAGGAGTTATTCAGTATTTTGACGGTGGGATGGTGGCCGCCATATCAGAAAGGCTAAGGATATAATTGTATAAGACACAGAATATAATGGAAAGGCTGAGGATATATATATATATATATATATATATATATATATATATATATATATATATATATATATATATATATATATATATATATATATATATATATGGGAGCTGATCCATTGATAGCGCTAGCAAAATAGGAGAAGTTGCTAGCGCGATCTGGCCGTCCATCCCAAAAGATGGACGGCCCAGATCTTTTTGCGTTTTTTTAAGTACGTCCGCTACATTATGTAGCGGACAATTTTTTGCATTTTTTTGACAATAATACCCTCCGAGTCCGTCCGCTACATAATGTAGCGGACAAGTTTTCAGACTTTTTTTTTTCTCTTTCTGTCATTAATGTTCTGACTTTTTTTTTCTCTCTCTCTCCCGTCCGCTACATAATGTAGCGGACAAGTTTTCAGATTTTTTTTCTCTTTCTGTCATTAATGTTCTGACTTTTTTTTTTCTTTTTCTCTCTCTCCTGTCCGCTACATAATGTAGCGGACAAGTTTTTAGATTTTTTTCTCTTTCTGTCATTAATGTTCAGACTTTTTTTCTCTTTCTCTTTCTCTCTCCTTTTGTGGTCATTTTTCTGTCACCTTTCTGACTTTAGTCTCTTTCTCTTTCCTTCCTTTTGTGGTCATTTTTCTTACTAACGCCCTTAACCTTAACCTATTCGCTTCTATGTGAACTCTTTGTTCTTCCGAGATATGAGTTTCGGCAGAGCTGCAAGCTGTATTGTCTGGCACCTGATTTCGTAGTTCTTTTGATGAAAGAGAGGACACCTCAGCAGCATTAACCTCATCCACAAGGCCTGAGATGGCTCCTGCTGATGAAGCCAATGCTAATAGTGACTATGTTGTATCAGGTGGAAATTTATTTGCAGAAACCCATTCCTCATCTTGACCAAAACATTGGAGTCTGCCCAGAAAGAGAGAGAGAGAGAGGAAATGAGGGGAGATGACGAAAGAGAAGAAAGAGAGAGAGAGATCAAAAAGAAAAGAAAGGAGAGAGAGAAGAGTCAGAGCTTTAATGAAGGGGGGAGAGAGAGAGAGAGAGAAAGATATGAGAAAAAAATCTAAAAACTTGTCCGCTACATTATGTAGCGGACAGGAGAGAGAGAAAAAGAAAAAAAAAGTCAGAACATTAATGACAGAAAGAGAAAAAAAATCTGAAAACTTGTCCGCTACATTATGTAGCGGACGGGAGAGAGAGAGAAAAAAAAAGTCAGAACATTAATGACAGAAAGAGAAAAAAAAAAGTCTGAAAACTTGTCCGCTACATTATGTAGCGGACGGACTCGGAGGGTATTATTGTCAAAAAAATGCAAAAAATTGTCCGCTACATAATGTAGCGGACGTACTTAAAAAAACGCAAAAAAAAAGATCTGGGCCGTCCATCTTTTGGGATGGACGGCCAGATCGCGCTAGCAACTTCTCCTATTTTGCTAGCGCTATCAATGGATCAGCTCCATATATATATATATATATATATATATATATATATATATATATATATATATATATATATATATATATATATATATATATATATATATATGGGGGTCGTGATTCATTGCTAGCGCTAGCAAATTAACCAATTTTGCTAACGTGATCTAGCCGTCCATGCACAAAAGTGAACGGCTAGATCGCAAGTTGGGACGATCACTTTTTTCATCATTTTCTACATAATATAACGGACGGCCAAATTGCGCTAGCAACCTATTAGCGCTAGTAATTGATCATGACCATATATATATATATATATATATATATATATATATATATATATATATATATATATATATATATGTGTGTGTGTGTGTGTGAGTTGATCTCTTGATAGTGCTAACAAAATATGAGAAGTTGCTATAGACATCCACACGTGATCTATGGACAGTCTAGATCTTATTATTATTTTTTTTACGTTTTTTTAAGTCCGTCCGCTACATAATATAGCTGACGATTTTTTGACAAAAATACACTGAAGAGCCCACCCACAACATTATGTAGCGGACAAATCTTTCAGTTTTTTTCTCTTTCTCTCTCGTTTCCCTCATTAATGCTCTGACATTCTTTCCTCTCTCTCCCTTTCTCTCTCTCTCTCTCTCTCTCTCTCTCTCCTATCTCTTTGAAATACATCTAGGTATAGCTTTTTCTTGTTTCGATCCTTCTCATCTGAGTAGTTAAAAAGAAGAAATAGGGTCCAGAAGTGGAAGGAAACAGAGGTTGTGCTCCCATGTACAGTTGAATCCACTGATGGAAGGCCCAGACATGAAAATGCAAGACTATCTAAGAGGCAGCTTGAAAAATGAGAGTTCATGGGAAGTCATACGGGAATGGTTCATGGGTTAAATGGGTTCCAACATGCTAGCCATAATTTTCAGGATTGGGGTCAAATGGGTTTTGAAATCTCAAGTACTGTAAGCTCTTACTCGAGATACAGGGCCACTAGTTCATTACATGTCTTAGAGAGAGAGAGAGAGAGAGGGCCTGATTCATTCTATGAGAGAAAGAAATGGGTATCCATCATCCGCTACATTATGTAGCGGATGGGTACTAAAGCACGATGTACATTTTTTGGCTGATTTTTTATCGGCTTAAACTTCTAAAGTAAGTGACAACTTCATATGGTATCAAAGCTCTCGTTGCGCAATAAGTTGAGATCAATTCTTCCCATTTGCTTATTTGGTCCCTTCTTAGTACAGTGCATTACTTTGCAATGTTTAGTTTGTCTATATTCTCTTTACTGACTCACTTTCTTCTTATTCTCTCTTTAAAGGGTAGAATGAAAAGCACAATGTATCACTTAAATCATTAATCTGTGTATAAAAAAAATTAATTAAATTATGTAGGACGGAGAGAGTATCTTGATTGCAGCCATTTCTCCTACGCCAATGGCAGTTCAAAGGGAGGTAATGGGATGATATAGCTAACTGGGAGTTAGGAATTATTCAGTATTTTGACGGTGGGATGGTGGCCGCCATATCAGAAAGGCTAAGGATATAATTGTATAAGACACAGAATATAATGGAAAGGCTGAGGATATATATATATATATATATATATATATATATATATATAGGGGTCGTGATTCATTGCTAGCGCTAGCAAATTAACCAATTTTGCTAGCGTGATCTAGCCGTCCATGCACAAAAGTGAACGGCTAGATCGCAAGTTGGGACGATCACTTTTTTCATCGTTTTCTACATAATATAACGGACGGCCAAATTGCGCTAGTAACCTGCTAGCGATAGTAATGGATCATGACCATATATATATATATATATATATATATATATATATATATATATATATATGGGGACCGATCCACACCCACCGGTGGAGAAATAACAATTTCTCCACCGAACCGCAGGTAGGAGTTGCGGTTGGCCACGTGGCGCAAAAAGGGACGAAAAAGGACGAAAATACTATGAGAAATTCACGAAAATATCACGAGAAAATGAAAAACTCGTGAGAAAATGGTGGCAATAATGCCCAACCGCAACTCCTACATGCGGTTGGCATTATTGCCTTCCGTGACCCCACCCCTCTTGCCCCCCCCCCCACGCGTCACCCCCTTGCCCCCCACCCTGTGGCCCCCACCCTATGTCCCCTTCCCCCACCCGTGAACCCCCTCTTCCCCCACGTGTCATTACCACCCTACCCCCCACCCCCACGTGTCATTCCCCCTCCCCCTCCCTGCTGTTCACTCACGGTTCTTCTCTTCCTCTCTCACTTTTCTCTCTATAAAATCCCTCCTCCCCGAATCATTTTTTCCACCCTCCTCATTCTCCCTATCTCACCTACATACAAACAAAAAAAATTACGCTAGAAGATCGGTGGATAACCGCTAGAAGATCGGTGGATTTTTCTTGAAATATATCAAGTTAAAACAAGTAAGTATTTTTCAATTTGTTCATACCAATTGATTGTTTAAATTGTGTTACGCTTAAATTGTTCTTACAATAGTCTAAAATTCGTGTTTAGGGTGTCAAAATTACGTTTTGACAAATCGGGGTATTACATTCGAAAAATTCCAAAATAGCGATTTTTTAGGGCGTCAGAAATATAATTTTTTACGAATTTATAAAAAATAGCTAGAGCTAGATTTTGCCAAAATACGAAACAGAGACCCTAGTTATTTTCAAAAGATCTGTATCAGGTAAAAATTTCAGATTTTTCCAAAGACTGGAAAGGGGTTAACTGATACACGCAACCTTGTAACTTTGCAGTGTAATTTAAAATATCAAGCCAGCGCGATTTCGCGCGAAACTTTTATGAAAACCCTAGGGTGTTGGGAAGTTCCATTCCCCAGGAATTCGGGCCATTCCGAAGCCGTTAGCTAATTTTTTGGCCGAACGGGCTTTTAAGCGCTCGATCCGGACACCGGTTCGAGATTTTTAGGCGAAAAATCCGTAAAATACTTTTTAGATCAAGAATGAACTCAGGAAGCTTAAAATAGCATTTTAAAGCACTTTTGATATTTTCTGAAGCCAGGGGGTATTTTGGTAATTTGCCACCCCGAGAGGGGTATTTTGGTAATTTTCCCGAAAAAGTTTTCCAACGGACTTTTAAGTCCAGAAGTGTAAGTAAAACGCCTGAAATGTTGTTTTGCAGCTGATTGCGGGGCGTAATTGTCGCTAAAGGTGAAAACTTAATTAGACAGTTTTTTCACGAATTTATAAAAAATAGCTAGAGCTAGATTTTGCCAAAATACAAAACAGAGACCCTAGTTATTTTCAAAAGATCTGTATCAGGTAAAAATTTCAGATTTTTCAAAGACTAGAAAGGGGTTAACTGATACGCGCAACCTTGTAACTTTGCAGTGTAATTTAAAATATCAAGACAGCGCAATTTCGTGCGAAACTTTTATGAGAACCCTAGGGTGTTGGGAAGTTCCATTCCCCAGGAATTCGGGCCATTCCGAAGCCGTTAGCTAATTTTTTGGCCGAACGGGCTTTTAAGCGCTCGATCCGGACACCGGTTCGGGATTTTTAGGCGAAAAATCCGTAAAATACGTTTTAGATCAAGAATGAACTCAGGAAGCTTAAAATAGCTTTTTAAAGCAATTTTGATATTTTCTGAAGCCAGGGGGCATTTTGGTAATTTGCCCCCCCGCGAGGGGTGTTTTGGTAATTTTCCCGAAAAAAAGTTTTTCGGTCCAGAAATGTAAGTAAAACACCTGAAAGGTTGTTTTGAAGCTGGTTTGATGGGCGTTAGGGTGACAATGAACCCCCGGGGGCTATTTTGCTAATTTTACATTACACAAATTTGTGCTTAAAATAACTTTTAGTTCAGGAAAGGGTGTGAGACACCTGAAAAGTTATTTTAAAGAGTGAATTCAGGAAGCTTAAAATCCCATTTCAAAGCACTTTTCAGATTTTTTTTGTCAGGGGGCATTTTGGTAATTCGCATCCCCGATAGGGGTATTTTCGTAAATTTGCAGCGTTAAGTTTTTCAAAGGATTTCTTAGTCCAGAAATGTAAGCAAAGCACCTGAAAGGTTGTTTTGAAGCTGATTTGGGGCGTTAGGGTGATAATGAACCCCCAGAGGCATTTCGGTAATTTGCCGCTCATCGGGGGCTATTTTGCTAATTTTACATTATACCAAATTTCCCGAAAGACGGTGGTTTAAATAAATTTTATTCTTCTTTTATTTAAATCTATGACTTGTTGAGAATGATATAATTTTTATTTTTTAGATTACAGTATAAATATGGATGCAACTGGAGGAAATAATTTTTGTGAAGGTTCTGATCCACCTTACGTTGGTCAAGTTTTTCAAGCACTGGACGAAGTTGAAGCATACTATAGAGCATATTCGAAAACGATAGGTTTCGGTATTAGAACTAAGACGACTAGAAAACGGGCGAATACAGATCAAATTTGTGCAAGACTATTTGAGTGTCATAGAGGAGCACCGCATGTAACTCCGGTCGTTCGGATCAGTGACGAAGGGACAACAAGACAAAGAAAACGGGACACATTTCCGGGTACCGGCTGCAAGGCCCATGTGTATGCAGTACACCGAAAAAATGAAAACCATTGGGTTGTCACAGGAGTGGAGTTGAGCCATAATCATCAGTTGATGACCCCCAGTAAGATTGGTCAAATTCATCAACACCGAGAAATAAGCGCGGCACACAGACAACTAATTTTTACAATGGCCGAGGCTAAAATTCCACCTTCTAAGATGATGGGGGTTTTCTCAAGCCAGGTTGGGGGGATTGACAAGTTGAGTTTCAACGAAGTAGACCTTCGAAATGAACTTCGTGCTCAGAGGAGAGAGTCTTTCGGTAAGAGTGATTCTCAAACTACACTTGATCTCTTCAGGTCCCTTCAGAGTGAGAATTCTGGATTTTTTTACAGTCTCCAACTGGATGATGAGAACCGCATTAGTACTATATTTTGGGCGGACCCCCGTTCTAGAGCTGCTTACCAAAATTTTGGGGATGTTGTGACGTTTGACACCACATACCGCACCAATAAGTACTCTATGCCTTTTGCTCCGTTCACCGGGGTGAACCACCACTATCAGTCAATCTCGTTTGGCTTTGCCCTGCTTAGGGATGAGACGGAGGAGTCATTTACGTGGTTATTTGAAACGTGGCTTCAAGCAATGTATCATATTCCTCCAAAGACCATCATCACCGACCAAGATCTGGCAATGAAAAATGCAATCGCTAAGGTCCTTCCAGATACTCACCATGGCCTGTGCACATGGCACATAAGCAACAAATATCCCGAACGGCTTCACCATGTATATGCAAACCATCCGTCATTCAAGACTGACTTTAATACATGTGTGAAGAAATCGTTGACGGTAGACGTGTTCGAGGAGAGGTGGGCCACGTTAATGGATACTTACTATTTGCACAATCACGAATGGTTACAATCGTTGTATGAGATCAAGACACAGTGGGTCGGTGCCTACACCAAGAAGTTTTTTGCAGCCGGAATGACTACGACCTCGAGAAGCGAAGCTATGAATTCATTCTTTGATGGGTACGTAGGCCAGTCTTCAAGTATAGCGGAGTTCGTACTAGAGATGCAGAAAGCCGTTGACAGGCAATTGTACCGTGAGAGAGAAGCCGACGCGGCTACAGTTTGCAAAGAAAGAGCTATACTAGTTTATTCACCTTTAGAGGCTCATGCGGCTCAAGTCTATACCAAGGAAATGTTTCGACAGTTTCAAGAGGAACTACTAAAGTCGAATCAATATGGCATGACAAAGTTGCACGAGTATTCCACCAGAGATATCAAGGTTTATGCTTTGACAAATGTGACGAACTTCGCCAATCCGTGCTCTTCGTCGGCTCCGAGGACCAGACGACATTTTACCGTAGCAGTTTGTAAGGACACCGGGTTGGTTAATTGCAACTGTCAACTGTTTGAGCATAAAGGTATACTTTGTCGACACGCGTTGAGGGTTTTGAGCGCCAAGAATGCTAGTGAAATCCCTCCACCGTATATCTTGGAACGGTGGACGAAGGAAGCCAACAGAGTCCACGGTCACATTCCTTACGTGCCCAATGTTTCAGTTGATTTCGAGCAATCTGAGACGCTGCGATATAATCACCTTTGTAACATCATGCACGGTTTATCAATGGATGCAGCGTCGACATTTGATGGGTACAGGTATCAAGTTGAAGCAGCCGCACGGGATAAGGCTAAGCATGCACAGTTTAGGATGGCATTACCAGAAACTGTGGACACTCCGACTACTCGGACAACTCCAGGCGGTAGATTCAATCGAGCCAAACAGCCAGTCATTGACGGTACTGACCTACAAGGTGAGGAGGACGATATTTTTGATCCAATTATTTCTCAAACAAAAGGGCGAAAACGAGCAATACGCATGAAGAATCCGATTGAAGAAGCAACGGGTCAAAAAAAATTACGAAAGTGTGCGTTGTGTAACAAGATGACTGATCATGACAAGAGAAACCATTATAAAGTGTTAGGTATCGAACCTGACAGTATGGTCGAGGAGGACGATGATGAGGAAGAGTGTTAGGGTTAATGTTTCAGTTGTATAAATTGAACTTATATAATGTTTAAATTTGTGATTTGGTTTGTGCAATCTTTAATTTGTGATTTGATTTGTGGATTATTGATAGTTTTGGTAACTCCGTTTTCGGGCACACTTTAGGCCCCATTTGATAGCTTCCGAAAAAAGTTGTAATTTTTTTTGTCACTTTTTTTCCGCTCATTGCACTTCAGGCACGCTAGTTAGCCCATTTGTAAGACTTTCGGCGAAAAACGAGACACATTAATTTTTGAGTTTTCCTAGGAAGGGCCTATTCGGGCACACTTTAGGCCCCATTTGATAGCTTCCGAAAAAAGTTGTAATTTTTTTGTCACTTTTTTTCCGCTCATTGCACTTCAGGCACGCTAGTTAGCCCATTTGTAAGACTTTCGGCGAAAAACGAGACACATTAATTTTTGAGTTTTCCTAGGAAGGGCCTATTCGGGCACACTTTAGGCCCCATTTGATAGCTTCCGAAAAAAGTTGTAATTTTTTTTGTCACTTTTTTTCCGCTCATTGCACTTCAGGCACGCTAGTTAGCCCATTTGTAAGACTTTCGGCGAAAAACGAGACACATTAATTTTTGAGTTTTCCTAGGAAGGGCCTATTCGGGCACACTTTAGGCCCCATTTGATAGCTTCCGAAAAAAGTTGTAATTTTTTTTGTCACTTTTTTTCGAATGCCGTCATATGAAAGGTATATTCGCGCACATTTTAGCGCCAAATTCATAGCATGCGAAAAATTATGTACATTTCTTTTTGGTACAGTTTTTTGTAACATCACAGCAGCTAGCCACGCACGTCAGGATAATGGTAATGAAGGCGTCTAGCTTCATTCTTTTTCAGCTCCCAGGCTATCCTATACCTAAACGTCAAGGCATCCTTCCTAGTCCACGAGGAGTGTTTGAGCACTTCCGAGCGAGCAATGTAGTCCATGTACTTGAGGACGTAAATCCCGCAATCGTGACCGTTATATTGCTTTGGTCGGTCCTTTATCATCACGACCGTCCAAGGGTCACCCTGTGGCCGTCCGCATGCTAGCGAGAGGACAGTAGTCTGCATCCAACAATAAAAACGAGAATCAAGCCTATGAGACAAGAACAATATACTATGAGCCAAGGTCAAAAAATAAATACTAACCACTAAAGTGATGTACTCGTTGTACATCTGTGCCAGCAGCTGTCCAGGCTCGTCCTCCCTTAGGCTATCGTATATGTGAACCGTTCTGAACGCTGGATGGAGAACTAATAGGAACCAGTGGTTTGCATGATGACAGGGTATCATGATAAGGTTCGCATCAGCAACGGGACATTGATAGTCTGCGTTCATCATGCCTAACACATTTCGACCTGGTTTCCACTTACTCCTGCCGCCCCCTCGCCTCTATTCTGTGAATTCTCTCACCGTTAATTCCACAAAATGAGTGGGATACATGTTAAGCTTCAGATATTCAGAACGGTTAAAACGTTGCTCTCTAATCCGGAGCAGTTCTATGTAAGCGTTCATGACAAAATTTGAAAGATCTGTCTCCGGCGCCAACGTTCTGATATCCTCATGACCTAGGAATGTCGCAAGGGGAAAGTCTGCTGAATTGACAGGCTCATGCCCGAAGTAGTGCCGGTCGATCCAAGCCATCTTGTCCGACCTCAATGGCTTCGTTGCTTGTCCTTTGTCCGACCGAAAGCTTGGGCGCGAGGCCTGGATTCCTACTTGGGGAACCTGACTCTGGCACTGAGAGTCGTATGCGTTTGGAGGCAAGCGACTATATGGCTCCCATACCTGACTCTGGGGCTGATAGTCGTACGCGTCAGGAGGAGGGCGACCAGACGGATCCCACACCTGACTCTGGGGCTGATAGTTGTACGCGTCAGGAAGAGGACGACCAGACGACTCCCACACCTGACTCTGGGGCTGATAGTCGTACGCTTCATGACGAGGGCGACTAGACGTCTCCCCTTCGTAACCCCGGTACGCAAGACTAAAGTTTTGAACTTCAGTCTTGTACTTCTCAATGGATCTCTTAAGATTGTCAGGAGCCTGCGCGACAAACCAGTCAAACGACTCCAGCTGCTTGAACACCTCAATGCCCTGGTCAACCTAAAAAACATGCATAGAAAATATGGCTAATCATATTTGACAAATGGTCGATAAGGTGCGCAAATAAATTATCAAACAACACTAGCATGACTTACAATGGCCAATGCCCAGAACTGGTCATAGACCTCACGTGGCGCGTACGATGTCTTCTTCACCTGGGAAGGGCGATTCACCCCCGTGCGCGTCACCCTGAGAAACCACTGTAAGTATTCCTCAGTACTAATGCCGTCGTGCTTCAGCGATACAAGGCTATCATACGTTTCCTGCCAGGTATTCCACTGGTGCACCTCGTCACCCAACAAAATCAAGGCATCAGCCACCTCGAAGTTCGGCCCTCGACCACCCCTGTATGGCCGCATGTCTACAGCGGGTTTTGGTATCCCTTGTGGACAGCCAGCTTGCTTCATAGCTCGATCGGGCATCTGAAACTCACATTCTTCGAAGTGAATGAGCGGCACCCGAACCAAACCTGCCAGCACGTACGACACCGGAAGTTGCCAACACCACTCATCCAACAGATGCATCACCTTGCCATATGGCTGCCACGTCACCTGGGATGCATCTAGTATCTCTAGTTCCCCCCGATAGAACTTTAGATGGTGGTGAGGGTCTACCCGTCTCCTCCTCTGGTTGGTCGTAGGTCCCCAGGCCCACACCCTAGGCCACGTCTCATCGGAATCTACCAACGGTTGTGGACGACCCATGGGTAGTCTCTCGTAAGACCAAACCTGTGAATGCAAACATTATATGGAATTAGTAATTAATCCCGATTATATTGACTAAGGATCCTACCAAGAAAATAAATGCTCATACCTGTAATAGAGTCAGGCAGGCGGCAATGGACTTGGCACCGTTTCTCGTAGCCTTATGCAGTGCTCGATATAGGTGCGCAAAACAACATTTCAAGTGGTTTACTCACATTTCTGGACTAAAAAGTCGTTTGAAAAACTTGGCACGGGAAAATTACCAAAACATCCCTTGGCGCGGGAAAATTACCAAAACACCCCTACGCGCTCCACGTCAGCTTCAAAACAACATTTCAGGTTTTGTAATTACATTTTTTGACTAAAAAGTCCGTCAAAAAACTTAGCACTATAAAATTACCGAAATACCCCTCTCGGGGCGGCGAATTACCGAAATGCCCCCTGGCATCGAAAAATATCAAAAGTGCTTCGAAATACTACTTGAGGCTTCCTGAATTCATTCTTGACATAAAAAATATTTTACGGAGGTTTCGCCCAAAAATCGCGAACCGGTGTCCGGATCAAGCGCTTAAAGGGCCGTTCGGCCAAAAAAATAGGTAACGGCTTCAGAATGGCCCGAATTCCTGGGAAATGGAACTTCCCAACATCCTAGGATTCTCATAAAAGTTTCGCACGAAATCGCGCTAGCTTGATATTTTAAAATACACTACAGAGTTACAAGGTTCCCCATATCAGTTAACCCCTTTTCAGTCTTTGGAAAACTCTGAAATTTTTACCTGAGACAGATCCTTTAAGAATAACTAGGGTCTCTTTTTTGCATTTTGGCAAAATCTAGCTCTAGCTATTTTTTATAAATTCGTGAAAAACTATCTATATTTGGCGCCCTAAAAAATCGCTGTTTTGGAATCTATAAATGTAATACGCTGATTTGTATAAACCTAACATTGAATTATAAGGAAATTCAAAATACTTACTTGTTGTGACTTGATGTATTTAAAGAAAAAACTACCGATCTTCTAGCGGTTATCCACCGATCTTCTAGCGTAAAATTTTTTGGTTTGTATTGTTATGGAGATTATGTAGGTGAGGTATGAAGTACGAAGGAAGTTGGTAAAAGATGACAGAGTGCAGAAGAAGGGTTCGGGGGAGGGGATTATAAAGAGAGAAGCGAGAAAGAGAGAAGAAAAAAGACAGAAAAAAGTGAGAAAGGGTGGGTGTTTATGCGGTCAAAGGCTGCGGCAAAAAAAAAATTTTGGCAGAAGGACACCACGTGGGGGCATCATGGGGGAGGGAAGGACGACACGTGGCATCGTGGGGAAGGACACCAGGTGGGGGCATCTCACGCGGGGGACGCCACGTGGCAGGGGAGGGACCAACCGCGGGTTGTAGGAGCGGTTGGGCCCTGTGGATGAGGGGAGGGGACGCCACGTGGCAGAGGGAGGGGACCAACCGCGAGTGGTACCAGCGGTTGGGCCACGTGGCAGGGGGAGGGGGACGCCATGTGGCAGGGGAGGGAGACCAACCGCTGGTACCACCCGCGGTTGGGCCACGTGGCAGGGGGAGGGGACGCCACGTGGCAGGGGCGGGAGACCAACCGCTGGTACCACACGCGGTTGGGCCACGTGGCAGGGGGAGGGGATGCCACGTGGCAGGGCCATCGCCAATACCGCCGGTTGTCCATGCTGGTGGGCCACATGGCAGGGGGAGGGGACGCCACGTGGCAGGGGCCATGGGGTTGGGCCACGTGGCAGGGGTGGGGGACGGCACGTGGCAGGCATATTAATGCCAACCGCTGGTTGTGCATGCGGTTGGTGTCCTTTTTCTCTATCTCGCCATTTTCTCACCATTTTTCTCACCATTTCTCGTGCCTTTTTCGCCATTAATGCAGTGGCCGTACACCTTTTTTGCCTTTTTGCGCCACGTGGCCTAACCGCTGCTCTTACCTGCGGTTCGGTGGAGAAATTGTTATTTCTCCACCGGTGGGTGTGGATCGGTCCCCTATATATATATATATATATATGTGTGTGTGTGTGTGTGTGTGAGCTGATCTCTTGATAGCGCTAACAAAATAGGAGAAGTTGCTATAGACATCCACACATGATCTATGGACAGTCCAGATCTTATTAATTTTTATTTTTTTACGTTTTTTTAAGTCCGTCCGCTACATAATATAGCTGACGATTTTTTGACAAAAATACACTGAAGAGCCCACCCACAACATTATGTAGCGGACAAATCTTTTCAGTTTTTTTCTCTTTCTCTCTCGTTTCCCTCATTAATGCTCTGACATTCTTTCATCTCTCTCTCTTCTCTTTCTCTCTCTCTCCTTCTCTTATTAATTTTCTTTCTCTCTCTCTCCCTTTCTCTCTCTCTCTCTCTCTCTTTGAAATACATCTAGGTATAGCTTTTTCTTGTTTCGATCCTTCTCATCTGAGTAGTTAAAAAGAAGAAATAGGGTCCAGAAGTGGAAGGAAACAGAGGTTGTGCTCCCATGTACAGTTGAATCCACTAATGGAAGGCCCAAACATGAAAATGCAAGACTATCTAAGAGGCAGCTTGAAAAATGAGAGTTCATGGGAAGTCATACGGGAATGGTTCATGGGTTAAATGGGTTCCAACATGCTAGCCATAATTTTCAGGATCGGGGTCAAATGGGTTTTGAAATCTCAAGTACTGTAAGCTCTTACTCGAGATACAGGGCCACTGGTTCATTACATGTCTTAGAGAGAGAGAGAGAGAGAGAGAGAGAGAGAGAGGGGGGGCCTGATTCATTCTATGAGAGAGAGAGATGGGTATCCATCATCGGCTACATTATGTAGCGGATGGGTACTAAAGCACGATGTACATTTTTTGACTGATTTTTTATCGGCTTAAACTTCTAAAGTAAGTGACAACTTCATATGGTATCAAAGCCCTCGTTGCGCAATAAGTTGAGATCAATTCTTCCCATTTGCTTATTTGGTCCCTTCTTAGTACAGCGCATTACTTTGCAATGTTTAGTTGTGCAATTGGTGATAATGCACCTTAATTTGTCTCGTGTATGCTAGAGATGTCAAAGGGCCGGGCTTGGGGCGGCCCAGCCCAAGCCCGTCGGGCCTGCTGTGGGGCCGGGCCAGTGGGGGCTGCCAACCGGGCCGGGCCGGGCCGGGCCTGCCGAAGGCAAACCTAGGCCCAGTCCAGGCCCAGGCCCTAGGCCCAATAGCTAGGGCCGGGCTTGGGCCGGGCCCGGGCCCTTTTTTTTTTTCTTCTTGTTATTCAATTTTAAATTTCATCTCTAGGCAATATTCACAATTTAACGAACCTAATCTTTATCCTTTTATTTCATTATAAGTAATATACATATATATGTATGTATGTATATACATATTTATTTGTTAGCCATTATATTTTTTATTATATGTTAAACATTTTCATACTCTTCTTGATGAGCTTTATTAATAAAATCTTAACACATAACAATTTATATAGAAAAATAATAAATGTATTCATAGGCCCTCCTCCTTTTATCCGGGCTTGGGACCGGCTGCTTGTAAACAAACAGGCGAAGTTACCTATTTTTTTATATATACGAAAAAATATATATCTTGCTTGTAAAAATTTATTTTATATATATGGAAAAAAAAGTATATTTTGTGAAAAAATTTATTCTTAAAATTCTAACAATCAAAATAATAATGAATGTCTATCCAAAATATCAGCAATCAAAGATCAAGAAATCTGCAACGTCAACCAAAAGGATCAAAAGAGGAAAATAAAAACAAATTACCTAATCATCCAGAAGTACTTCAATATCCGAGTCACTGCTCTTCCTATCATCAATCGGTTTATCTTGCTCGCGGTATTTCGCATCAAGATAATCCTTCCAACATACACATAGCTCGAGCGACTCGGGGTTAAGACGACTCCTCCTGTCATCCAAAACCCTCCCGCTAGCTGAAAATGCCGACTCTGAAGCAACCGTGGAGGCTTGCACTGGCAGTACATCCCGTGCAATTTGGGATAAAGTTTTATACATGTTTTGATTTTGTTTCCAAAAATTTAACAAATTAAAATTAACCTGTTCTTGCCTTGATAAATCAGAATAATGATCAGTATTTGCATATACACCAATCTCATTAAAAGAGGAAAAAGTATACGAACCTGCCGAATTAGAAGTACCTTCACCTGGTAGTTGTCTTGCTACTAGATGTTCAAAGCCCTGAAGGTATGGCGCATAATACCTCTCAACAGTGGATGATGATGTAGCTCGCCCGCGCACGTCAGCAGAATTACGATAGACGTTGAACAAGTCCTCAAACCTCTTGCTCACTTTTGCTGTGAATGCGGTTGTCTCCTCTGCTGTGTAGCACATTAATTTCGATATCTCTTGTATCGAGGCGTTCACGCCATGCAACTTTAACCTAGGATCTAAACAAGTAGCCACAGTAAAAATAGCAGGCAGTTACTCCAATATTTATTAAATTTTTGATCCATCACTTTTACTATTTCCTTAAAGGGTCCTATATATCTCCATTTTGTTAACATTGTAGCCATCTTCAGAATTTCTATTACAGCGAGAGGAGAGGTGGGATAGTACGTACCAGACAATAAATTGGTAGACGTGTAGAATACCTCCAAAAATTCAGCTAGGTATGTGGCCATCTGCCATTCCTCTTGAGTTGGCAAGCCGGCTGGGAACTGGGTTAGTAGAAAATGCGTATAGACTTCTCGGTATGCCAGAATGTGTAAAAGCATGTGGTATGTAGAGTTCCACCTGTGGACCACATCTGTAACTGCTCTCCTGCGAGGCATATTATATTGAACACACAACGTTTTAAATTGTTGTGTTCTCGGACTCGAGCTATTAACATACGCTGTCATACCCCTCATTTTGAGAAGAATATCTCCTGCAGCAGCTAAACCATCTTGAACAATTAAATTAATAATGTGACAAACACAGCGAACATGAAATAATTCACCATTAAGTACAGGTTGAAGCGTCTCCTTTAAAGCTGCAACAGCAACTTTATTATTAGAAGCATTATCAAAACTAACACTCATAATCTTATCCTTAATTTTAAATGTGGTGCATGCTTTTAATATAAGAATAGCAATGTTCATTCCATCATGCGGATAAGGGAAGTGCTCGAAAGCGATGATTCTCTTGTGCATAACCCAATCTGCATCAATCCAATGAGCGGTCACACAAGAATAACTAACAAAAGTAAAGGAGATTGCCAAATATCAGAAGTAAGACTAACTTTACCTTCAAATTTATCGAAATAATCGATAAGGCGTGCTTTAGCAGCATTGTACTGTCGGAGTGCATCGGATCTAGTTGTGTTTCTATGAACCTTTTTGTACAAAGGTTGAACGTATGTGTTCATATATCTAGAGTGCTTAGGATTATCGGCAAAAGAAAAGGCTTGTTCATCATGAATAACAAATTCAGCGAGACCGTCTCTTTGCTCTCGCTGATTATAAACAAATAACTTACCGTCAAAAGATAACTGCGTTTGGGTAGGTTCGACGTGGCCTTGTCGAGGTGCACACAGAGGGTAATGCCTGTTAAGATGTCCATTACCACTACCAGACGAAAATAATTTAGCGCAGTACTTACATCGAGCTTTTCGGATGCCGTCCACCATAACTACATCGAAATGATTCCAACACTCGGCTTTCTTTTTTTCCCCTTTTGGACTTCTGGCTCATTACCGGAGGCATTGCTCGGCCCTTCTTCATCATGACCAGGCATAGGGTTGAGATTATGCCACGGAGTAGTAGCTTCGCCAACCGAGCTGCGTCCTTGACTATAATGCGGGGGGTCTTCATCAGGCGTGTATTCAAAATCTGGAATGTTTTGATTGAACTCCCAATTGGCTTGGGTATCTATCATACAGCCTGTACTCATTCGTCCAGGAACGAATGGTTGTGTTGGTGCTTGGATTGGTGTTTGTGATGGCCGTGGCGCTGGCGCTTGTGCTGGTGGTGGTGCTTGCGATGATGATGATGTTTTTCGTGATGACGATGCACGCCTCATTTTCTTCAATAATCCAGCCATATTTCGAGCTAAACTTTGTAAGAGTAACTAAATACACAAGTATAAGAGTAGTAATAAGAAATAACAATTAAAAGAATGAACGAGTAACAAATATTAGAGAGTTAGTAATTAAAAAGAATTTAGCAAGACTAGTAATTAATAAACGAGAGTACTAATTAGTAAATACTAGTAGTAATTAGCAAGAGTAGTAATTAAAAAGAATTTAGCAAGACTAGTAATTAATAAACAAGAGTACTAATTAGTAAATACTAGTAGTAATTAGCAAGAGTAGTAATTGGAGAGGAAAATAGTAGCAAAGCTTGTAGAAATATAGAATGTTTAGGTAAGAGAGAGTAAGAAGATTGGTGTGAAAAATTAGAGAGAAATGGTGTGAATTTATAGATTTTAGAAACTTCACAAAAGACCAAAATACCCCTACAAACTATCCGTTTATAGTTGTTGGGGAGGGTAAGAGTGTAAAGGAGTTGAAAAATAGAGGTTAGACTAAAATACCCCCCAAACTAGCCGTTATATTGCTGTTGGGGGGGTAAAAGTGGAATTTTGGAAAAGGGGTGGAAGAAAGGGGGGGAAAAACAAAAAAATTCAAACAAGTGGGGCCAAAACCGGGCCAAACCCGGGCCGCATACCGGGCCAGCCCCGGGCCAGATCCGGGCCGCAAACCGGGCCAGCCCCGGGCCAGATCCGGGCCGCAGACGGGGCCAGACCCGGGCCTACTTCGGGCCGGGCTTTTTCGCAGCAATGGACGGCCTGGTCCAGGCCCAGGCCCCAGGCCCGCTGTGCTGGGGCCGTTACTGTTCACCGTCGGGGCCGGGCCAGCCCGGGCCAGAACCGGGCCGGGTCGGGCCAGCCCGCGGGCCGCCCGGCCCGTTTGACAACACTAGTGTATGCAATAAGAGACTTGCACGTGATATAGAATATTAAAGTATAATATACCTTGTTTGATCTATTTTTATTCATTTAAACTTTTAGACAAATGATAAGTTAACACGATGTACAAATTTGATCCCGTAAATGATAATGATTGAGGTATACTAAGAATATAAAGAACAAAAGTAAACAAACACAGATCAGACCAAATGCCATGATTCCAAAGTTGGCTTCATTTGTGACCAAGCCCGACACCGGCTGATAATATTCCTTGACAAAGCTATTACTTGTAAGATGCTCGTCCATCCATCTCATTTTATCTGGCTGCTTTATGCTCACATCAGCCAAAACCATCACCTAATTAAATGTGACAATTTGATTGCTTATAATCATGCAACACTTTAATTAGTGGTCACTGTGTGTGAGGCCAGGATCACATAAAATTTGAACACATAAAGTTTGCTTGTTGCTCCCGTGACAGACGACACATCGGTCATTCCACGGCTTAACCGAATCATCTCTACCCTTGAAAAACAGGAAGCATTGGCCGAAATATTACACTTTATTAACAACTTATTTACCGATTTGAAAACTTATTTATCTATGTATGGTAGTTTTGAAACACATGTTTCCAAATCACGACTTCACACTATAAAAGTGGAGTTTTAAAGTACGTTGTTTGAAAAAGTCTGGTTTCAAACCATGACTTATTCATTTTTACGGAACTTTTTTAACTATATTATTTCAAAGCGTAGTTTGAAACCACAGGTTTATAACTTAAAATTGTGATTTAAGACAACGTTTTTCAAATCTAGGATACAATATTTTTGTCAAAAATTAAAAAAAGAGGCCCATAACTTTAATTTTCGACGAGAGACGGAAAAATATCTCAAGTTTTCGGTTTGTTCTCATGAAAGTATTTTTTTAGTTGCGAAGGACCCAATATAAGTCAAATGTTAGACTAGCTACTCAGGCGCATGCACATGAAAAAATAAAAAAATAACATGTATGCTGTCACGCAGTAGTAGTTGCGATTACACTCACTCTTAAGTGGCAATAAGTTCCATCAATTAGCCATACACGAGGGTGTGTTTGGGAGTCCCAAACTGCAAATTTCAAACGAATGGTTATATGAAGATGCTAGAAAGATCTCACTTCGTGTAATTAATGGTATTAATAGGCCATTAGTAACTATATAATATAATACACATGTGACACAATTATACAGAAGGTTAATATTTTGGACTCTAATAACATCTCATTGTGACGTGACTTGTACGATGATGAATTTGGGTTGGAGCAATTAATCAAGAGTTTTCTAGACATAAATATATAAGGGAGATGGACTTCAAAAAAATCCTCCTCTTTGTTTTGTCAAATACAATTACTAAAAGTAGTCGAGTGCATTTGAAAATGAGGTCTCAAGCAGTGAAGAAAACTACATCCAATCATTGGACATATATACCCCTACACTCTTAGTACCGTAAAAATCCAGAAACTACTTGAGGTTTCTTTTTCTTTTCTTTACTCCTTTTGATATGGATAATTAGATTAATATATTCTTTCCGACTCATAATATATGATTGTCTTTGACTTACTTATTTATTTATTTATGATACGAGTTTCTTATTCTACTCCGAGAGAGATATGGAGGAAGAAAGTCGATTAGGAAAGAGAAAGTATGTTGGCGGAAGATTATATATCTAAAAAGAAAATATAATAAAATAAATGTAAAAAGGGTAAACGTAAAAAAAACAGCTACAAAATTTTTCTTAATTCGGAAAGTTATCAATTTTTTTTGGGACAGTCCTAATCAGAAATATGATCATTTTTTTTTTTTTGGACGAAGGGAATAAAAGGAGTTATGAAACATATGACATAGCACAACAAAAATTATGACCAGAGTGGAGACGACAAATGCTATAAGCCTATTATACACTAACCCTATCAAGAACTACACTAACTATAACTTGGAATAGCACCTCCAATTACAGGTCGCTCATGCGGGATATTATCGGTCATTGTACAGACTTCAGTAGGAAGAGCAATACTTACATGAGTCTTTGTGCTAGACTTCAAATCTGGAGCTCCAAAGCAACAAAATTTATATGGAGAAGGATTAGCCTTGTATGGAGATGTTTATTACTGTCACGACCAGACTTAGTTGTGAACACAAGAAATCTGAGTCAACATAAATCATAACATGCATAACGTTACGAGAGCGAGTTCATGTACATGCTATAAGAAGTGCTACAGATTGTACTGAGTTGCAAGCTAAGTGAGGCTAAAAAGTTAAAATAAAGTAGTAATAAATAACGCGATGAAACTAACGAATAAGATAAAGGAATCATTATT
Source organism: Escallonia herrerae (assembly GCA_033070095.1). Lineage (NCBI taxonomy): Eukaryota > Viridiplantae > Streptophyta > Magnoliopsida > Escalloniales > Escalloniaceae > Escallonia > Escallonia herrerae. The sequence goes on along the minus strand of JAVXUP010003047.1, from coordinate 57,317 downwards.
CTTTCACTCCTTAGTACTGGAAAATTCTTTTACTTTGTTCTTTTGAAAATTATTTTATTTTGTTAAATCCCATCATTGTTATACAACATCATCAAACCGTCACTCTCCCAAAAAAAAATAATAAAAAAGTTTTAAGAGTTAGGCTCTGTTTGACAAAAAAAAAAATTTGGTTTTCAATTTTTTTTAAAAAAAATTAAAAAGCAGCTTAATTTTTTTTTTTAACAAAAACAAGTGGGTGTTTGAAAATCCAGTTAGTTTTTCTTTGGGTGTTTTTGATTTTTTTTTTGTGACGGTTTGCAGTGGCCGGTGGCTGCCAGCTGTGGTCGCCGCTAGCCGTCGGCGGTGATCTCCAACAGCGGCTGCCGGCAGTGAGACGGTGGTGGTGGTTTCAAAAAAAAAAAATCAATACTAAAAAAAAAAACAGTTTTTAAAACTTTTAAAAATAGTCTTGATTTAAAAATTAAAATTTTAAACTGAAGAAAAAAAATTAATTACGAAAACGCAATTTTTTTTCAGTTTTCAAAATTAAATAAAAAAAATTACGTCAAACAGGCCTTAACTTATCCTCGCAGAAAACAAAAAAAAAGAGTCAGCGCAATGTCAAGTTTGATACACGTAAGCTACAGATCATTGTCCACATGCGAATGGTGGGTCCACAAGTTACCGAACCCCCACTCAGAGAATGACACGAGGAGATCGATTTAGAAATATCCCGTGATTATCGCTCGTGCAACTTCTGACACGTCAGCTGCACATGTGAAGGTGGGACCCCACTTGACCTAACCAAAAACACCTTTGCGATTTGTTTGTCTGTGGTTGTTAGGTGAACGGAGGGACAGAGTGATAGGGACAGGTGGGGCCGTCCACGTCAGTTGATCTGCAAAGTGACGTGTCGCCGAATTCTCGTCTCTTTCCTTGGCCTTACGTACGACGGTTCAATGATATCCGGCGGAAGTGATTTTATTGATGACAATCGTGACCAGATTCATCCACTCCCCTGCAATAAAATACTCCGTAAAATGTTTTACTTTTGAAGTTTAATTAATTATCACATCATCACATGAAAAGAATTGGTGGGTAATTTTTGAATTTTAGTGTGTAGTTAAAATCGAAGTTTACGATAACAAAATAACCTTCAAAACAGAAAAATAGAGAAAAGTGATAGGTATATAAAATTATAAATCAACGAGGTGAAATTTTTTTTTTCAAAAACTCTCGTCAACTTATCAAACATAGTCTATTATTGACGCTTCACACCACATTGCATTTATCTTGACCGCAATCGACAACTTTTTGCTATTCAAGCAAAACAAATCAAGCAACCGAAGTTTATGATGCAGAGTGTTAGCTACTGCGGATGCAATGTGAACAAAGCCGTTGATAATTGTTGCACATAATCTAGAATCTATCTTGAATTTTGAGCTTCTCATCTAAGAACTTTAATTTTATTTATGTTAATTTATACTCCAACCCCAAATACGTGAATCTTTCGAGCTATTATCGATTGACTCCCATATGTTGTTACATATTTTTTTGACCTGATAGTAAAAGTACTTATAATTCCTTCAAATTTTGTTGTGATATAATCGCATATCAATTTTTTTTTAACTAATTCATCAATTTATAGGTCTTATGGATCTCCTTATTATCAATTCATTTTGATTTAGATGTTTTAACATGATATGATAGCTGGTCGATCTGGATTAAGCAGACAATTCAAAATTAGAACTCCCAAGATGGAGTTTCCAAAAACAGTCCCGTTTTTAAAATTAAAGGGAATAAAAATAAAAACTAAAACTAATTTTTAAAATTGAAGGGAATTAAAATAAAAACTATCTGTCAAACGGATTTTTTGTAAACTGAAGAAAAAACTGGAAGAAAGAAAAACCCTGTCAAACACTACCTAAATCTATTACTACCGAATTTCATTTATTCACTGAAAAAAGGATCTTGATCACACCTCAGAGTGCATATATCTCACATCCAAAAACATATCTAGTACTACTTTATTACATATTATGTGTTATAGGCCTTTACGACTATAATAAGGTTTTGTGATTCGACAGAAGCAACACGACGTTCGGCCACCGAATGACAATAAAAGTATGCTAAATTTAATGAACGGTACAAAAGGATTTGAGACTATTTTAACACAGAGTAAGAAATTGAGGTTAAGACCTGACTATTTTAAGGAGATCTACAAGAAATGTCCTCATCAGTGATGCTATTTTAAGGTTAACATAAGTGTCTTTATCGACAATTATTGCATGGGAAAGGGTGGCCTAGGGTGGATGGAACCCAGGTTCTCACCTCCGACAATGTTATTTAATAAGAATTATACCAGTATATTTAGTAACCAGGATTGGTTGAGTTTTGAGGTTTTAGCATAAAGGTAGCCATTAGAGTGTTGCTTATTTTAATTATAAATAGAATCTTTCATATTTTGTCATGTATTTGGATGGTAGTCAACGGCAATTTTAATAAGATTTATGGGCATATTCGTAAGATGTCAATGGAAATGACTTTTTTTGGATGTAATATTGTGTTGTTGCAATTATAGGTGCCACAAGGGTTAACTTCTAGGTTCTTGTTTCAAATAAAGAATTAATTAGCCGAATGGATATATCCGGGCAATGCTTTACACGGGAAAAAAAAAACAGTTCACAACGAAATATCAAATACTAAGCCTTTGTAGTACAATCGTCTTTTTCTTTAATTTTCCTTTCACATCCAAAAATTATTTTGTCTTTTTTGAAAAACTTTGGAGGATTGTTTTTGGTTTTGTTTCCGGTCAAAGGCATTTTGGAGAAGTCAATGCTTCTGAAGAAACTATTTCCTAAAAACAGCTTTTAAAAAGGTTTACATGGTCCTTTACTTTAGAAAATTAGAATTGAGAATAAAAATTAGAAAAAATATTGTTGTATCCCTTAAGGTTAGGCCTTATTAGAGCCCCCACCATGCCCCTTCCCGAATGGTACCAAACAAAGGGGTAGAGTCATCTTTTTATCCAGGATGTTAGAAATCGTTTGTATATCGTTAAACACAACAATTCGATTCTTTTGTTTTTCTAGAATTTAAACCTCTTATGTGATCCATCATAGTGTTACTTATTAAAATATAGTGTGTAACCTTTCTTATTTTGTCATGGACTTGGATGGTGGTCAACGGCGGTTTTAATAAGATTTATGGATGTATCAAAAAATCTTATGTCCATAAATCGTATTAAAGGACGTAGACGTCGTTGGAAACGACTTTTTCTCATGCAATATTTTGTTGTTGCAATCACCAATGCCACAAGGGTTTACTTGAAGTTTCGTACTTTAAACAAGGAATTAATTAATCCAATTGATATGTCCAAGCACTCCTTTGCACGGAAAAAGGAAAGCAAAACAGTTCAAAGGCAATTTGGAGGGTTTAATGTTCTCTGAAGAAACTAGTTCCAAAAACAGCTTTTAAAAAGGTTTAATGATCTTTATTCTCAAAAAATAATAGTGAGGAATAAAAATTAGAAAAAAAAATAATACTGAATTTCTTGAGTTTAGAGTATAATTAGAGATGACAATTTGGAGGCCTAATTAGAGTCCGTCATGTCCCGCCCCAATTGGTACTTATTTGGGAGAGCCTTAAATGGATATGGGGCAAACGAGGGATCTAACCAAATGGGGTCATTTGAATTTTTCCCGTATCTAACTTGACCCAAGTAAAATTTTAATAATTTGATCCCTTTACATGTTTTTTTTTTCCGCTCTCTCGCTCCCACACATACAGCCAAAAGCCGCCTATAGCAGCCACCACCAAATATTGCTTGCCTCTGTTACATGCTGCTGGGAAATCCTGACAGTCACTGATGACCATGGCCACCCTCTACTGGCAGTCGTGAAATCTTTGCAGCGATTGCCTCCATCGTCCTATTGTCGCCCATCACTGCTTTCCAATCAGGGTAACCACCTCCTCCCACCTCATTACGGGAACAGAGAAAATAATTATGTCACTGCATCTAAAAAATCGAGAACTAAATGCGTTGACCCCTATAAAATTGAGTTAATGGGCGGGTTTAGGATCTTAAATGGGACCTTCTTCTTTTTTTTTTTTTTTTTACGTGGGATGGGGGGGGGGGGGTGTTACGGATTAAATTAGAGATGGAAAACATGAGGATGGGGCAAACGAGTAAGGGGCGGGGCATCCCATATTGTAATAAGTATAATTACAGTCAATTCTATTGACTTTCAAAATCTTTCATGTCTTAAAGATTTTCAACACATATACCCTTAGTTATAACATCATTTATATTTTATATGATTTTTTTGTTTATGTCTGTATTTCGTATAGTAAAAATGTGAATATAGCCCTTTGTCCTTTACGCAGACAGCCTTTTGTACTTATCCATTAAACCTTCAACACACCCACAGCCCCCTCGACACTCATAGTGCTGCACATCCCCCCCACTCCCAACCATCACACACTTACAGTCCCCTCTTCACACTCTTCATCATAACCTCTCTATGTAGACAGTGGGATGCAAATTCGGGTTGGTGGTTGGTCGTTGTGGTGCTATGTGTGGGGTTGGTGGTTGGCGATGAGTAAAGACTGGGGGGAGGTGGGGAGACCAAGGTGGGTGCGGTGTTTCTGTTAAAAATGAAGATGGAAAAAGGAAAAGTCAAGACAAATAAACGGGTAGAGTCATCTTTTTACCTAAAATGTTAGAACCGTCTGTATTTTGTCAAGTCAATGACCTACATTAGTCTTTTTCACAATCAATGGACAAGTGAATAATTGTACTCTAACGTCAAGGAGTTCAGTGATACTTTTTCTTAAAAACTGAAGACAAGAGCAATTACCCAAAAAAAAAAGAAAAAGAGCACCTTTACCAACCAAGACTCTACATATCCCCTTAAAAATATATGGTATTTTTGGTTGGGTACCTCAAAATTTTAGAACTAAACAAATCTTAAGAAGCGTGTTTAGACCGAGTCTAATTTAGTTGCTTAACACTTAGTGAAAAGATAAAACAAATTAAAAGACTAATTTGTTCAAACTAGCCAACCAATTCCGCCACTGCTACACTACAGTAACAACCGTACTGTCAGTGTTACCGTATTATTATCGCTATTGCTGCGACCACCTCCACTCTCAGGCATCACTTCCATCACAATCGGTACAATGTCATGATCGCCACTGCACAATTATCATCTGTCATGTCCCCCGTCGCCGCAGCTCTCTCAACTATCCGGTCATTATCGTGATTGTAGCACAAGGAATACATTTGCACACATATTAAAATCTACTTCTAACATTCTAATAAGACAAAGATCTCGTTGACGCCACAACGCCATTGCCATGCATGAGAAACTGACCATATTGATCTTGTCTCTATTTCTCGCGCACTGATACAAGCTTTCGGCCAATTAATCAGATAAAAACATTATAGCCGCATGAGCAAACTCACATAATTAGCTCGTCCTAACCTTCTTAAAGTTGAGCCTTGATATAGTTAAAAATACCCCTCCAATCTACGGACGACACGTGACAGTTATGACACATAACCCATATTGGCTCGTTACTGATATGGCACTTACCGTATCAATCACCGGGCATAATTCTAAAGAGGCTCTGACTCTATCAGTTAAGATTGATATGAGATCCTCTAGGATCCTAATTAGATTCTTATTAGAGTTAGTCAAAGTCCAGTCCTACTAGGACTTCTCCTTCTACCACTATATAAAGGGGTCAACCCCCTCAGGTAAAAACAGGCTCACACACATACACATTGTATCTTTATTGCTTATCAGAGTTCTACATTGTTAGCCATCTCTGACTTAAGCATCGAAGCGTCCCGCCGGAACCCCACCCGGCGGTCACTCCATGTTCTCTTTGGCAGGCCTGATTTCTGGTGTGGTTCCCGATCCAGTTTTTAGCTGCAACAAGCCTTAAATTAGATATCAAGTGATCAAAGTTCGTCGAACGATGGTTCTCCATCATCCGATGAGGTCCTCTGCTATCGTAACACGTCGCCGATGCTCGTGTAGTGGGCGGCACACATGGAATAGATTTGGATGTATGCTCTGGTTGCAGCCAAGTGGAAAGTAGTTGTTCCTAATTCCTCGCTACGTGCCTGACAATTGGGTGGTGTGAGCAGCAGTAACGGGAAATAGAATTTGAGTTTCTTTTGTCTCTAATTATTTCTTCTCAAAATTGAAAAAAACTGAGAGAAAGGAAACTCTCATAAGTAATATTCTCATAACGTTCATATTACCCTTGAAATAATGAAGGCTAGATTTTTTTATGACTTTTAGGTTTTTAAGTTTCTTATAAGAACTTACCATTGTACTTAGAAATAGATGATTGTTTTAGATGTTAGAGTTGATTCATGATCGATTGTTTTGTTTTTAGTGTGACATTAATTAGATTTGGATGTTGAGATATTTATAATCAACTCATGGTTAATTTTTATTTTTTCTACGGTAATAATAATCAGTGATGTAAGGCTTACTACATTAGTATGATATGAACACTGAATGATGTCATTTATAATTAATTTATTTCTCCATCAAAATTATGTTCTTTTTTAGGATCATACATTACAATTTTTGTTACAATTATCAGAATATAGTACAGGGATATATATACGTAATCGAGTATCTTCTCTTCTCTTCCCTAGTCTTCCTTTCTTTTCTTTTCTTTTCTTTTTTTTTTATCTCAAAATTCACAAACAGGGTATTGCTTGGGAAATGGTGGTCTATGGTTGATGGAACCCAGGTTGTTAGTTTAGTAAGAATTATACTATGTAAATTCTAGTAACTTGGGGTAATTGAGTTTTGAGGTTTTGGCGAAAAGGTAGTCGTCTAACACCACAATTTAATTCTTTTGTTTTTCAAGAATTTAATCCTCTTATGTGATCCATCAGTGTTACTTATTTTAATTTAGTCTATAATCTTTAATATTATCCATAAACCTTGTTAAAATCGTCTTTGATATCGCTGGAAATGACTTTTTCCCATGCAAAATTTTGTTGTTGCAATAACATGTGCCACAACGGTTTAATTGTAGTTTCGTGTTTCAAATAGGGAATTAATTAGTCACATCGATATGTCCAGGCACTCATTTGCACGGAAAAAGAAAAAAAGAAAACAGAATAGCTCACAACGGAATATTGAATACTAAGATCACGTTTGACGCACCTTTTTTTCCAGTTTTTTTTTTTCAGTTTTGGAAACTGGAAAAAAAAAGTGCGTTTGGTAACCATTTTTTTTTCCTTCTCCAATTTAAAAAATTAGTTTTTAAACTGCAGAGTAAAAAAAAAACTCCAGAAACTGGTTTTTTTTTTGGAGACCACCACCAACACCCTCCCACCGCCGGCAGCCACCTCCGGCCGCCGGCCACCATGCCGGCAGCCACCGCCGGCCGCCGACAGCCACCCCCGGTGGCCGGCGACCACCGCCGGTTACTGCCGGCAGCCACCTCCGGCCGCCGACTGCCATCGCCAGCAGCCACCGCCGGCCACCACCACCGTCCACCACCGCTACGCCCCACCACCACCGCCACGCCCCACCGCCACCGCAAACCACCCAAAAAAAAATCAAAATAAAAAGGGTTACCAAACACCAAAAAAAAAAAGGTTATCAAACACCCACTTGTTTTTGTAAAAAAAAAATAAAATTAAGCTGCTCTTTAAAAACTGAAAACAAAAAAAAAATTTTGTCAAACGAACCCTAAGGCTCTGTTTGACAACTTTTTTTTTTTGATTTTCAGTTTCCAAAAAAAAAATTAAAGAGCAATTAAAATTTTTTTTTTTACAAAAACAAGTGAGTGTTCGATAACCCAATTTTTTTTGTGGTGGTTTGCGGTGGCAGTGGCCGGCAGTGGTAGCCGGAGGTTGTTGTAAGCCGACGGTAGGAGGGTAGTGATGGTGGTCTAAAAAAAAACTCGTTTTTTGAGTTTTTAAAACAGGCTTGGTTTAAAAACTTATTTTTTAAACTGAATGAAAAAAAATGGTTACCAAACGCACTTATTTTTTCCAGTTTCCAAAACTGAGAAAAAAAGTCCTATCAAACGGTGCCTAAGGCCGTATAGTACGATTTTCATTTTCTTTATTTATCGCTCGTATCCAAAAACTATTTTGTCACTTTTTGAAAGACTTTAGAGGATTGTGTTTATTTTTGTTTTCTGTAGAAGGCATTTTGGAGAATTCAATATTATTGACGAAACTATATCCCAAAAATAGCTTTTAATAAGGTTTACATCATCTGTTATTCTAGAAAATTAACATTAAGGAATAAAAACTTGGAAAAACATTGTTAACCCCTTAAAGTTAGGGCATAATTAGAGATGGTAATTTGGAGGTCTAATTAGAGCCCCGCGATGCTCCGCTCTGCATGGTACCTACTTGGGAGAGCCCTAAGTGTATGTTTAGATGAGGTAATCGAATCGGAGATTTCATTTTGATAGAGAATTTTGAAATAAATTGTATAAAATTTCTTGTTTGGATATTAATAAGATGTATTTATCAAATTTTAGGAGGGATTTGGAAAGAAAATTTGGTGTGGTAAAATCCTCTCTAGAAATAACTAGTCCACACTAGTCATTTGTCAAATCCCTTTCATACAAAGAGTCTTTATTATTTAAGGTAACTTCTTCCATAAAAAAGGAAAATGCTTTCTCTCATTAAATTTGTACCTATACACCATCAAATTATCTAGGTTCAAAATTTCAAATGTAAATCCACATATAAAATACTCAATTTACAAAATCGCCCAAACATAAAATTTGTAGTTCCATAAATTTGTAAATCAATAAATTTTAGAATAAATTGATTTTGAAATACAAGGTAATTTGAAAATCTTCATCCAAACACACTCTAAATGAATATGGGGCAAATGAGAGAAATAACTAAATGAGACCATTTGGATTTTTACCATCCCTAACTTAAGTAGGATTTCAAAAACTTAATCCATTTAGTTTTTTGTTCTCCCGCTCCCACACTCACACACAAGTTGCCAATTAGCAGTCACCATCGACTGTCGCTTGCCTCCGCCACTTACTGCTAGAATATCTCGATAGCCAATGCCGACCACTACCATCCTCTACCGGCAGCCGTCAAAAATCTTGGCAGCCACCACCATCGTGGCCGTTGCCACTACTCATCAGTCCACCACCACTACTTGAATAAAGAATTTTTTCTGAAAAGAATGGCACTAGATTAAACCAAAAAAAAAATCAAAAAATGGGTTGAAAACCCATTTAGGAATAATCAAAAAACACTGCAAGAAAAAAAGGCTTTTAGCGACAGGAAAATCCGTCGCTAAAAGCCTAAAATTCGTCTCTAATTTTTTAGCGATGGATTTACCGTGTTAAAAGTCCCTCGTATAAAAGTCCGTTACTAATAGTTTGATCACGGAATTTTCAAATCCGTCGTGTAATATTTAACTTTTTGTGACGGATTTATTTATTAATTAGTGACGGAATATCCGTCGCAAATTATATTTTAAGTATTTTAATTTATTTTCTGTTTTGTTAAATTAGCGACAGAATAAATGTTTTAGCGACGAAATATTCTGTTGCTAAATAAGATATTTAGCGACGGAATATTCCGTTGCTAAAAAGCTGATAGCAGGAACACTTTTAGCGACGGAATTAATCCGTCGCCAAAAGTTATAATTTTTTTTATTTTTCTATTACCCAGACCTGTAATAAAATTTTCATTTCTCAACAACAACGCGCAATAATCAATACACAAAGAAATATATATAATCAATCATAAAAAAATATTTATTATAAAAAAATACTCATTATGTACAAGTCAGGAACCAGATACAGCCGGTTAGGGGAGGGGATAAGAGTACAAGCCGGGCGCGCGCGGGGGGGGGGGGGAAGCTGGGACCGGGCACGAGAAGGGGCTCATCAGGGGTTATCGAGTCTCGGATCCAGATCCTGCTGATCTGGGGCCGGCTCAGCATGTCCAGCAGCGGTACCCTGCTGATCCTGTTCCCTGATCATCCTCAACACCACTGTAGCAATCCGCTGGATCTCCTCGTCGTTCAACGGATGTCGGGAAGCAGGTGTCTGTGGAGGGGCAGCGGGGGGTGAGGACTCTCCTATCACGGCACCAGCAGTCGTGCTAGGCAGGCCGCGTATGTGGCCTTTTGGCCGATTGAAGACCTCCGGCGTATCCAGCCATCGCTTCAACGCCCCAGTACTCGAACCCATACTAGTGGACGCTGATGGCTGTCCAGACTGCTGCTCGGACCCCCTAAGTTATTCATACGAGGCCTGCAAAAATAATGATTTAAGGATATGTTAGGGCATTAATTAACGTAACAGACATTGAGGATAGAAAGACAAAAAATTAAAAACTTAAACAATTGACTCACATTGATCCGCTAAGCAATATTTGAAATATAGTCCCCCGCCCGGTGCGCCGGGTAATATCTGGGCAATATGGAGTAATTATGGGATGTACAAGGGCTAATTAGGGCTAACTGAGTTATTAGAGTTAATTACGAGTATTAAGGTTTAGGGTTTAGTGTTATGGGTTTAATTAATCTAATTAGGATTTATTAAGATATGTTAGGGCTAATTAGTGTTAATGAGGAGTACCTTGGGCTAATTATAGCTAATTAGGGTTATTTAGTCCTAATTAGGGTTTAATTGTGCCGAGTAGTGCTGATTAGTCATAATTAGGCTTAATTGGGTTATGTTAGGGCTAATTATTATTTCGGATAATTATAGCTAATTAGGGTTGATTAGGACTAATAAGGGTTATTTAGTCCTAATTAGGATTTAATTGTGCCGAGTAATGCTGATTAGTCATAATTAGGACTAATTAGGCTTAATTGGGTTATGTTAGGGCTAATTACTGTTAATAAGGAGTTGTTTCGGATAATTACAGCTACTGGGGGTTGATTAGGATTAATTAGGGTTATTTAGTGCTAATTAGGGTTTAATTATACCGAGTAGTGTTGATTAGTCCTAATTAGCGCTAATCAGGCTTAATTGGGTTATGTTAGTGCAAATTACGACTAATTAGGCTAACTATAATCAATATGTGCGTAATTGGATTCATTTGGGCTAATTTGGCGTAATTACAGCTAATTTGATTTTCATTGGGTTCTTAGGGTTAATTAAAACTAATTAGGCTCGTTAGAGCTAATTAAGGTTAATTAATTTATTAAAATATTATTAATCAGGACTAATTAGGGCTAATTATAGCCAGTGCTGGAGTCACGATGAGATTCCAAGGGGTGCATGCTAAAAATGTCGCGTTAACCTAATTAACCTAAATTCAATGCACAGTCAACAATCTCAATTCCGACACCTCATCCAGGGTGTCGATATGATGTCCGATACGTGTCTGACACCTTCGGACAAGTGTCCGACACCTACCGACACGTGTCCGACGCCTCCGGACACGTATCCGACACCCACCCATGGACACATCGGCATACGTTGATTTATTTTTTAAATGTCGGACACCGTCGATCAGACGTGATGTCCGTGTCTGCACTAACTAACATGTATCTCAATCTAATTGGGTCCCATCCTCCGTCAACAATCGCAATTCTCAAATTCTTAATGCAATAAAAATTAATAAAAATCACACATTCAATCCAATTGGGTCTCATCCTCTGTCAATAATCTCAATATCTCAAATGCTCAATGCACAATTAACAACCTAAAATCATTAATTAATAATATCAATTACTTTCAATGCACAGCTAATAACCTAAAATCATCAATTAACAACCTAAAATCATCGATCAATAATCACAATTCTCAAATGCACAATTAACAACCTAAAATTATCAAACAAATGATCAATGTTCAAATGGAAAAAAATTGTTCAAAATGTACATATCCGATGCGCTTGAATTATTTCAATTTAGGGTTCGATTGGATTAGGGCATTCAATTTAGGGTTCAATTAGTTTAATTTAGGCTTGTTTTAGTGTAACTGCTACCATCGTTACAACCGCCAGCAACAATGCTAAATGCATTTAATGTAATCTTTTCTAACAATTTTAACAAATAATTCTTTACGGTACATTTTAAACATTACTAAATAAAAGTTATTAAAAAAATTTGACGACCTTTTTATTGTTGTTATATGAAAGTTGTAATTATCTTTGCCAAAATACAAAAAATGGAGCACTGCGACTCGATCTGGCTCCAAGGTTGCACAAGTGCTCCTAGATGAGTTATAACATTAGGTCGTCACAACTCACGAGCAACTTTGTTGAACCTCAAATAGAGCATTACTGGTCATTTTCATCATAAATGTTAACCTTTAAACTGAGGATATGAAGAGTATTGATGCCTTACTGTGAATAGAAATCGATCGAAAGTTCTCCCTTATGCTCGACGTGAATACCCTTATTAATCATTGAGTAATAACAAAAAATGGCTTATCTCATTTGAGAAAAGGTCCGCCACAACAAAGATACATATGACTTTCTTATTGGCCGTAGCTTTGGATTGATCCAAGCACAATAATCACTCAATTATAATTCTAGGCTAGATTAAGCTAATGTAGAACAATTCTTCATTACAAACACATGGAAAAAACACTTGCAAACACAATCTACAAGAGAGAGCTATGGTGACTTCAACTAAGTTGCATTATCTAGATCTAAGACCATGCGAATGGCTCGAACCAAAAGCAAGATAATGAGATAAACATTTTTACTGCACACCTGCAGTTAACAAAACTGATACAAACTATTTTTCTAGCTAGGATGGTTGCCCAAATGTACATATAAAGCTGTGCAACTAAGATGATTGTTCCAAACTCTCTTGCTAAATTCATACATTTTCGTCGATAGAACATGCTTTAGCGACAATATTTCGCTCTTAAGTCTGCTACTGCCAGGATAAGCTATACAGGTATATGTAGCACTTTTAACAGTGGGATATAGTCATATAGAGGAGGTCAGATACTAATTAACAACAAATTCAGATTATACATGGCAGAGAAGAAAAATTCGAATATTTTTCAGAAGAGCTTATACAAGCAGAAGTGTGATTATGGCCAAATACTTGATAATCAACTTTGAAAAATAAACAACAAGATTAGTTTAGGGCAATTGACATACAGATCTCGAGGTGGGTACGACGACGGCGGCGTTGGTGGTGCGGCGGCAGTGGTGGGCTTCATGGCGCGGCGACAGTGGAGGGCTTTGTGGCACGGCGGCAGTGGAAGGCTTGGTGGCGCAGCATCGGGTGGGGGACGGGGGTGTTGCCAGAGGTGGGTCCGCAGAGGTGAGAACGGCGGTGAGTGGGTGAGAAAAGAATTTCAGAGAGAGAAACGGGGAGAGAGAAAGAAACCAGATGTGGTTTTAAATCGAGGATCTTCAGCGACAGAATAATAAGGTCACTAAATATCCGTCGGTGAATGTCTTATTATAAATACTTTTACCGACGGAATTTTTAGTGACAATTTTATTCCGTCGCTTAAATTAAAAAAAAAACTCTCAAAAATACTAATTTTTTAAAAAATATTTAGCGACGGTAATTCCGTCGCTAAAAGTCCGCCGTTAAAAGTCCGTTTGTAAATACTTTTACCGACGGTGGCGTCCGTCGGTAATAGTACTAAACGACGGATTTTTAACGACGGGATCTTTCATCGCTTAAAAACCTTTTTAGCGACGAAATACTTTATGTCGTTAAAAATTCGTCGCAAAATACATATTTTCTTGTGGTGAAATAGGTTGACCCGCTTAAAATAAAAAAAATTCGAAAAATGGCTAATAGAGGGAGTTTTATCTTAAACGGGACGGGATGGGTTAAACCAAAGGTGGGGCAATATAAGGATGGGGCAAACGGGGAGGGGGCAACTTGGGATGTGGCAAGGCACCGCATATAATGCCATCCCTAGGTACAATCACAGATACTCAACAAATAAACCCTTCAGTTAAACTATCACATTTATATTTACACGTTATTTTTACTTATATCAGCATTCTGTGTTTTCAAAATATGAATACAGTCCTTCGTACTTAATGCGTACCGTCCCTTGCACTTTACTCATTCCACCTTCAACACACCCACAATCCCCTAAACACCCATAGTGTTGCACATCCCTCCACCCACAACTACTGCACTCTCACAATGAATCTCTTTACGTAGACAGTAGGATGCATTGGCTTGGTGGTTGGTCGTTGTGCTGCTGTGTGTGGGGTTAGTGGTCGGCGGTGGGGGAAGCATAGGAGACTTTGGGGGTTTGGGGGGGGGGGGGGGGGGGAGAGAGAGAGAGAGAGAGGTGGGTTAGGGTGGGGTGTCATCTTTTTACCCTAAATGTTAGAATCTTCAATATTTCGTCCAGTCACATGATGTAAATTGATGTTGTTCATAGTCAATGAATAAGCGTGTAATTATGCCCTCACGTCAAGGAGTTCAGTGATATATGTTGTCACAAATTAAAGGTAGAAGCAATTACCTAGAATAAAGGGAAAAAAGCTAAAAGCAGAGGCACCTTTATGGATCAAGATCCTACGCGTCCACTTCAAAACCAAGGAATTTGAGGTTTTTAATTCGAAAATTTAAAACTGAAAATCTTACGAAGGTGTATAGAACAATGTTGAGTCTAATTCAATCACTAAAATTCTAGTGAAAAGATTAGACAAATTAGAAAGACCAATTTGTTTCAACTAGCTAACCAACTTTGGTTATATTGCCACAACGAATATGGCGTAAGTGTCACGGTATTATTATTGCTGTCGTTGCCACAATAGCTGTGACCTTCACTGTCAAGCGTCACTACCATCAGAAGCCATGCAATACCATTATCGCCGTTGTACAATCATCATCGTCAAGTCCCCATTGATGCAACTCTCACAGCTACACCAGTCATTAACATGATTGTAGCAAAAAAGGATGCACGTAGACACATTAAAATCTACTTTAACGCCATGGCCATGAAAGAAAATTGACAGATTGATCTTGTTCTCTACTTCTCGCACACCCGTACAAGCTTTCAGGCTATTAATCAGATAAAAATGTGATTAGTCGCATAAGCAAACTCACATAATAATTAGCTCATCCTAACCTTCTTAAGTTCGAGTCTTGAATTAGATATCACGTTATCATGATTCATGGTTAGCCGAACGATGATTCTCCATCATCCAATGAGGTCCTCTGTTATCTTAACACATGACGACGACGCTCGTGGAATGTAGCTGCTCCTAATTCCTGGCTACATGCATGACATTTGGCCATTTGGGTGGTGGAGGCAGTAGCAACAGGAAACAAAACCGGAACTCTGGTGAGTCGCACCCATTTCCAAAATCATGTTGTTGCTTCTCACTTTTGTTTTGTTTCTTTTTGGTTTTCTACTAAACTTTCTTTTTTCATGTTTTTCTTAAGAGTCGGAGATAGTCTCCGTCAATCTCCCTCCTCCCATTTGATTCATTGTACATCTTTGGAATGTTTCCTTAGAAATTATTGTGGTTCGATATTAACAATCGTTGTGTATCTTAGTCTCTCCTTCTATCACATAAACGTCTCATCAGTTTCAAATTGAAACCCATATTATTCACAAAAGGCAAAAGCTCACTCAAGACTGTGTTATCTCACCATAACTAACCCCAAAGGGTTGGCTAGGTGGTCACTGAGGTTTGCCCCTTTCTTGACTCAAACGGTTGACTAAGTGGTCACAGAGGTTTGCGCTTTCTTTTTTTTCTTGAGTACAAGCCTTAGTGCCAGCTCTCAAAGACAAAACAATCAACTACATATATCAGACGGATGTGAAGAGTGCACTCTTAAGATCGCCTGGTGAAGGGACTTAATCTCAATTAATTTTAATAATACCCCTTAAAACCCAAAAAGTGAGTAACCTCACCATAACTAGAAGAAAAGGTAGCCTACTAGATATTTAAAGCAATAACACAAGAACGTACTCTTTTCTTGGCCATCATAGTCCCACTTGTGCACTGTGTATCTAGAGGAAGGTTGTAATTTAGCCTCATAAAAATTGGTCATATCATCATGTTTATAATAAGTATTATGATTAATGTTCTTACTACAAATTTATCAGCATATATTGGGATACTAAACAATTGTTTTTGTTATGTTATTTTTTGTTTCATGAAGAGTTGCGTATTAGATTCTTCCTAGAGACCAGGGATGAGGTTTTAAGTCTCAATTTTTGTTTGCTATCTGATGTAGTACATCGTTTGCAAATCTAGAACATGTATATAGAGAAGGCAACCGATGTGCGGATTATCTTGCTAATTTAGGTGTTTAACAAGGGAAGTCTTTTGTGTATCTCATGCAACCACCAAAGGTGATTCTCCCCTTGTTAGCAGCTGATATAACAGGTATTTGCCCATTCTAGGGACTAAGCTGTAAACTTTTGTTATTAATACTATTTCTTCTGTTGCACCAAAAAAAAAATTGCAAATCCAATTTTTTTTCTCATTTTTTGGCTGACTCAAAGGAAATGAAAAAGAAAGAGAAATAAAAGGAAAAGATTAGTTGCTATATGAGTTGTAAGAAGATACTTTTGATCCTTCACATGACAACAATTAATTAACGGTCAATAATATACTTGGTGAGTTCGTGACATTTGAGTTAACATTTTCTTGAATAATTCTTAACAGCGCATCCCGTGTATAAAAATTATAGATATCTTCTAGTAGCAGCCAAACGTACCGTAGGTGTATTCTGACTACTACCTTTCAAATTTCCAAAGAAACAAGTGCTTGAGTTTTCCTTTTCATGACTTCCATTTGTTTGAACTCCATTTTGATCTATGATTGAAGTCCTGACTGATTGCCTTTTAAGAGGCGAGACAAGTGACTAACCAGTCCAGTACTAGCGAGTTTTAATGTGACAGAATCCAACATTTATCCACCCATATCAACATATGAAATGACCGTGAAAGGATGAAATAATTGATCCATGGGAAGACAGTCATGAACATCGACGAATCAGGTCGATTTTGTGGCTGGTGAATGGAGCCCAAATCAAGATCAAGAACCACACACACTCGTACGTGCAGACAATCAAAAGGCGTTCCAGTAAATAAATTATTATCCGGCTAAAAATGGTTGTGTTGATTGACACAACGTTGATTGCCCTGTAATGCAAAAATGCCTTCGGATATAGCAATGCGAAGGTAGACATCTCAAGGCATGCAACTTGTCCACGTAAATCTAGTCACCACCCCAAATCCAGAGGGGCGCATTGTTAAGCTTCGCGTGCTGGAATCAATATAATGAGCTATAGAAAACAAATGATTGCATTTGGTAAAATATTTTTTTCCAAGACATGTAAGCGAACTACACCGATTAAAACGTTATAGAGGGGGCGCATCGTTAAGCTTCGCTCGCTGGAATCAATATAATGAGCTATAGAAAACAAATGATTGCATTTGGTAAAATATTTTTTTTCCAAGGCAGGTAACCGAACTGCACCGATTAAAACGTAAAAGATTATTGAGTTAATTACAGCAGTATCTCTAAGGTTGGAAATAAATTGTAGATATTTTCGTTAATTTGAAAAATGAGCATTTATGTCTGTTGATGAAATGGAAATACCAAAATACATATCGATTTACATGAAAAGACCAGATTGTCCAAAATTAATATTGCAATTCCTAATTTGCCCGTGGAAGGGTTAATTACCTCTCTTCTTTCTTCTCTTCCAAACCTTCTCCTGCAACACCATCGTCATGGTGCCGGCACTGGCACTACCTCCACCAGACCGCCATCATCAACTTCTAAGCCCCGTCACTGCGCTGCCATCATCAACCTCCAAACTCCACCATCGCAAGCCCACAACCACCACCGTGTCAACTAGCCCAACACCGTTCTAACACCATAGCACCGGCCACCAAGACTCCCTCCCCCCACCCCCTCCCCAATATCCGAACTCATCAGTTTACTCCCATCTATTTGAATGATTGGTCTCAACTCAGCAGGAAGAACTGATAATAGACACAAAACCGTCTTGATCTTCATCTATGGATCCCTTACTCATTCAATTTGAAGTAGTGATCCAACTTTAAAATTTTATTTCGCAATTTTATAATTCAATTTTGCCTTTTTAAGTGACATTGGATAGAAATTTTGCCCGGCAGCCACCTTCCTCACGCCTCGTCCAACCTCTACGCAGCGTCCTTCTTCTCCAACCTTCTTGGAGCCCAACCCAGCCGCGACAAGGTTGCCAAAATTCTAGCCACGTATGATGTTCACAAAAGTTCAGATTATGGTTTGAAAACCCTAAGTTTCTTTAAAAATCCTAATATTCAAAATAGGGTTTGAAGTCCTAATTTGAAAATCTAAATTTAGTATAGTTTTCTATATAGTTCAAGGGCAGTATTTCTATCTTGAGAATACGTATAGATGACATCATAAAAAAGTGTACTTTTTGGGCAATATCCAATGGATGGACACAAGTGTTACCTTTAACGTTAATAGTCACGGTGTATTACTTTTTGAAACTGAGTATCCATGACTGTAATTTCATCATAATCTCGAAGACAATGCTGTAATTAACCTTAGATTCTTACACCGTTTCTCATCAACAATTACAGTACGCCACTTGAGGACTACTCTTAATCTCCTAATGATTTTGCAGCTCGCCCACAAACTTAATCACTTGCGGTAACAACTCAATATGATGGTAAAAGAGTGAGTTTCACATGCTTCGTAAGTAACCGTCAACCTAATTAGCTGGACTTACCATACTAAAACATATGCTTCACGAAAATAAATGAACAAAATCTTGGTTTATAGTAACCATATAAATCCTTGTAAGGCATACTTTTAAAATTTCACTTATGCTCAAATACAGAATTATACTTTAACTCTGCTTGGGAAACATTAAGGAGTGAGGCAAGAAAAGTCATTTGGTGGAAAATTGTGATACTGATGGTTGAAACTTCAGTCAATGTTGGTTGTGCAGTGGCTTTGGTTGGATCGTTAATTAAATTAGAGGGCGTGGTGGTGCTGCCGGGTTGGAGAATGTAGGTGAGTCTGTAGAAAAAGGGTTATTTATCTCTTATACGGTTGTCTTTCCCCTTCCCCCTAGTTGATACCTCAGCCCTTTTTTATCGAAAGATTTGATGTACTGGATTTGGTGATGGTGGATGGTTTTCACGCCCTTTGAGTGGTAGGGATGCTGGTCGGATGCATGGTGATCGCCCGTTAATGTGGCGGAGCTTGGTTTGTGTGTTTGGATGGTGGTTGATTCACGAAGGTTGGAGGTATCGATGCAGTGGTGGTGTCCTGTCATTGGATAA
The DNA here is from genome assembly GCA_033070095.1 of Escallonia herrerae. Lineage (NCBI taxonomy): Eukaryota > Viridiplantae > Streptophyta > Magnoliopsida > Escalloniales > Escalloniaceae > Escallonia > Escallonia herrerae. The sequence goes on along the minus strand of JAVXUP010003047.1, from coordinate 38,084 downwards.
GGTCGTCTATTTGATCTTTTGGTGGTGGGTGCTCTGGTGCCACCATTGGTGGCAACAGTAATGGACTAGAATGATAGCGGTGGGCGATTTAGAGCTACAGCTGTGACAGTGACAAGCATTGTCGCACACAGGCATGGCAGTCTCGGGGCGTGGCCGGACAAGTGCCAGGCTGCATAGATGTTCCCATAGGTGCTTATCTATTTGTTTTGAGAGAAGAGTAATAATATATACCAAGATAAATACAATAGGTTATAGAGCATGTCAAAAGATAAATAAAAGACAGTCGGATGACACTCCCGTCTGATAAACATTGCCATAAAATAAAATAAACTAAACAACAAACACTGACAAAAAGCCAAAAAAGGATAGTCAACCCCTTTTTTTTTGGGTTTAGGGGGATTAACGAACTAAACTAAATAGCGACAAAAATGATATAAACCCTGATTAAAACAGATAGCTATTAAACTAAGATAAGGACTAAAAAAAACAACCAATATACAACAAAACCAACTAATAGTCCACCACTAGCCCAACACCGGACACGTGTCCCCCTCACTGCAACGCGGCATCAATCCTAAGCATCCACGCCGGCGCAGGAAAACGCCACCTTCTCCGGCCATCCCACAGCTGTCGATCCCCAGAGAGCATGCGAGCAAACATCTCAGAAGCTTCAAACTCTTACATTCGGAAGCCCCGCAAAACCACCAACTGACCACCCAGCCTCACTGAAGCACCGGTCGAAACCACCAGAATCGCCAGATATCACCAAGAGCAACCCATGACCCCTCACGATCTTCAATCGAAGACAACCCTGGACCAATCCCCTAGGACACTCGGCATCACCAGAAACCTTGGGCTCTCTCGCACGAACTGAAACGGAAACACCGTGACCCAGCATACACTCTTCACCGGAGTCACCAACAGCTACCAAGCAGCAACACAATTCACCAGCCTTTCTAGGGCAAGGGAGAGGGGGAATCAACTAGGGGGAGGGGGAGATAAAACCCTAAAAGAAGAAAACCTAGCCCTAGACTAACCATAACTCAACACCAACCCGAGGCAGCTCAACGAACCCAAAACCTAAGGCGGGATTCCTACACCCAAAGCCCACCACAATACAATTGCGAAGCAGCCCCAAGAAACCTAGCAGCGTACCCTGATCAACACCTCCAACCGAGCTCCAATGCCAAAAAACCGAGGATAGCAATCTGATCGATTACAAACGTCATAGCGGCGGTGGCAGTCCAGGCCGCTAGATCCACCAAGATCCCACACAAACAGACCGAACTAGAGACCTACCTAAGTTACCACGTCACCACACGCCGGGAAATCCGGCGATGGTGACGAAATCGGAGTTAGTTGAGAGAGAGAGGTGTATGTATGGGGGGAAGGCAATCACAATAATCGCCTCTCTCTGAGGCCAGTTACTTTTTTTTCTGTTGTTTAGTTGTGTTTTGTTAATGCGTATCTATTTGTTAATCTAATCAAAAAAAAAAAAAGAGGAAAAAGAAAAAACAAAACAATAAAAAGTTAAGGAAAAATTGTTTTTATTGTTAGTTGGGAGTTATTTATGTAGGACTTTATATCATGTTTGTTATCCCCTTGTCGGTTTTTTTCTTTGTAATTCAATTAGCTATTACTATGTTTACCGGATGGAGATTTTATTTGTGTACTGTGTCTATTGCATGATGTTACGGGTTGCTTTGTTGTCTCCTTCGTCTGTAAATATTTTTGTTATTACTCGAAAAATAAACTAGTCATGTTGGATAAAAAATCTAAAGGACCGGTGTTGGCCTTTTAATTTCTTTGATATTTGCACACTCGACTTATTTGTCGCTAGAACAACCTGGCATGAATTATTTGTCAATGAAAGTATAAATTGGAGACAACATAATTAGCAAAAAAACAATTTTTTAAGATAATATGGGTTGAATAAACAAAACGGGTGTCTTATGTTAGGGTGTTGATATAGCTAAATATAAACTCTTAATCATTGGGTGAAACCTGACATTTTCGGTCAAACTTGGTCAACTCTGACAATAGTACGTACCTTAGTCACGAATTAAGGTTTCAAAAAAAAAAAAAAAACTCTAACTTGCATTGATTCCCATGGATAAAACTCAAGCCTAACTGTCACTCGTAATTCTATTATATTGTTATGATACCTATGCCTATATAAAATGAATCCTCACAAGCATTTAGGGAATGCTTAACAAATAAACAACATCGTCTTTCTAGCTTATTCAGAGTTATGTTTTGTAACTGTGCGCTGGTTTAAATATCAAAAAACTCTCCTTTGTACGGAATTAATTAATTTGGTCGAAATGTCCCCCCCCCCCCCCCCCCCACCCCGCGCTTTGTTACTTTTTTTTTGGTTGTTCTATGAGGTCTCTGCACAATTACCATCACAACCGAATACAATGCCATGATGAGCACTACACAATTCTTCATGTCCTCGTTGCCGCATCTCTCACAACAACCCAGTCATTAACATGATGTGGCAAAAAATATTCATGTACACACGTTAACTTCTAGGTTGGATGAGAGAAAGATCTCTTTGACGCCATGAACGAAAAAATGGCAAATTGATCTTGGTCTCTAATTCCCGTATACCTACACAAGCTTTTAGCCTTTGGATAAAAAAAAACATGATACCCACATGAGTAAATTCACATAATTAGCACATTATAGACGTCTTAAACTAAGGGTGTTTTTGAAACCCATTTCGGTTTTCAATATTTGTTTTCAAAAAGACCAAAATCAAAATTTCTTTGAATTTTCTTTTTTTATAAAACTGATGGGTTTTTTTTATGCAGTTTTGTATAATTCGCTTGTACTTTTATATTTTCTTTTTCTCTAATGTTTCGTCTCTGCTCTTTTATTTCATTTTTCAATACTTAAGAATTTCTTTTGAACTCCTATGTTCAACAATCAGAAACCTTCTTTCCCCAACCAACACATCTCCTCTACCACCGTTCAACTACTAGTATGTCGGTAACACACTAGCTTGCGAATTGTGGCTTCATTGGCTGATTAGATGAATGGTTTGATTGGCTTAAAATTTACCTGTGCAAATTGAAGATGTTAGGTTAATCGATGGATGAAATCTTTTGGTGGTGTTTGTTGTAGGGACAAATGTGGTCCGTATGATAGTGATTTGGATTTAGTGGTGGTGCCTACGTTAGAAGGTTTGGTTTTCGGTGGTGGTGGTGGTGGTTGTTGTGATTATTAGTGGCTATGATGATTGACAGTATTAGTAGGTGTTGGTCACTGGTAGTAGTGGCGACGGTCGGTGGCTATGGTGATTAGCGGTGTTGGCAAGTTTAGTATTCGGGTGTGTTGATCAGTTGGTGTAGCAGATTGACGGTCAGTGACTGTGATGGTTGACAGTGTTTGTAATTGGCGTTTGGAGGTGCTGGTCGTTAGTGGTGGTGGTGGCGGCGATCAATGGTTATGGTGGTTAACAATGTTAGTAGTTTGGTATTCTTAGGTAATAGGTGTTGGTGATGAAGATTGAAGGGAAGAAGGGACATAAAATGTTTCCAATAAAAGCTGAAAGGTATAAAAAAAAATCGAAACTGAAAATTCTAAAACAGAGTTTTTAAAAATAGCCTAACTTTAAAAGTTGGTTTGTAAGGGAAAAAAAAATGTGTCAAATTGCGATTTTTTTTCTTCTAAACTTTGAAAAATAAATAAAAAATTAAAACCAAAAACTATTTAAAACACTATCGAAATATCACGTTATTTGGCTCACCGAATGATTTATTCTCCATCATCCGATGAGGTCCTCTGTCATCGTTAGCACACGTCGCCGATGCTCGTGGAGTGGGCTGCACATGACAGATTTGATTGTACGCTTTGGTTGGGGCCAAGTGGAAATTTGGCTGCTCCTAACTCTTGGCTACATGCCTGAGAATTGGGTGGCGTATGAAGTAGGAACAAGGAACAAACTAGAGTTGCTTTCTATTGCTTCTCTAAGAGTTGGAGAAAGAGGCTGTCATCTCCTTTCTATCTTTTAATCATTCAACATCTTTGGACAGTTCTCGTCTCGTACAATTGTACGGTCGTACAAGTAACAATTAACTCTTATAGAAAGAGTGTATATGCTCGATCGGACAAGTAGCGATTGACTATTTTGATAGGAGCATGTATGCTCGACCCTTGTTTGTCTAGCCGATCATATGCGCTCTTATACGTTGTATAATAACTCTTATTACTTTTAGCATCTCTTCTTTCACATCAGCCACCTCTAATAATGTTAAATCAAAATACATACTATTCATAAACGACTAAAGCTCGCGCAAGAGTGAGTTAAGTAACCTCACCTTAACAAAACAAAATATTATAGCCTACCTAGATATTCAAAGCAATAACATAGTAACGTACTCTTTTCTTCGCAGCCATAGTCCCACTTGTGCGCTTTGTGTCTAGTGGAAGGTTGTAATTTAGCCCCCATAAAACCTGCCACATCTTGTTTATAATAAGTATTGTGATTAATGTTCTTGTTACAACTTTATCAGCATATATTTTGATAATAAAAAATCCTTGTTGTTTTGTTATTGTTTGTCTCGTATAAGAGATGTGTATCGTCCTCCTAAAGACTGGGGATGAGGTTCTAAGTCTCAATTATTGCAAGCTAGCTGATGATGCAGTACATCTTTTGCAAATGGCCAATTTATTTTTTTATTTGACTAAATACATGAGTTCCTGAAGTTAGGTTAAATCAAAATAATTCATTTTTTCATAATCAGGTTTAACCTTTTAATTTACCATCATATCCCCATATTTTTCACAAAAAACATTTCATACCCTTTTAACTAATTATTGGGTGTGACTTTGAATTAGTTTTTGGAGTTATATTCTCTTCAAGCTAGCAGAGAAAGGGAGCACAACAGTTCATCAACAACCGCCTTCTTCCTCCCCACCATTTTTACACGCTCTTCTACCTTTAATTCAGAATACCAGGTCTATTCATCATCAATCCGTTAAAAATATGTATTTTTTGCTGATGTCATTAATATTTATTTTTTAAATGTCAATACTACCCTACACTGTATAAAACTTCCAAACCTAATTTTTAAATTAGATTCTGATTCTTTATATCGCTCTTCTACCTCCTTCGCCTCCACTCTTCAAATTAGGGTTTGTCTCCAAAAGTAACATAGGGATCCAAACATTGATTTTATTTTAATCTTTTCTTTCAACCTTAGCTTGGAATCAAGTTAATTTCCATACAAGATTAACTGGTCTGGTCAGTTGATCTGTGTGGTGCTTTTTGTGATTTAAGGGGGCGGAAGAATATAGATCCGATGGCTGATCTGCTCGTGGGTAACGGAGTTGGCGTGGGGTTGATGGAGGATGGATATTATGCGTGGTGGTTTTCAGTGTTGGTCCTGGTGGGTTGATGGAGGTGGTGGTGATGGGTCGGTGACGCCGTTTTGGGTGGGTGACGCCGTGGTAGGGGCTGGATGATGCAACGTTATATGGGATGTTGCTGATGGATCGTTGACGAGACTGGTAGAGGCTAACGTGGTGATATCTAATGGAGGCTGGACGTGGTGGTATAGGCAGTGGATTTGCCGGAAAGAAAGGTGCATGCTGGTAAAGACGTTAGGGATCTAGGAATCTCATGATTCCAGTGATGGGCATGGTGTTTAGGCTGGGGACGCCGGTGTCGTTTCTGTGGTACTGCGGTGGTGGGTTTATTAAGTTAAGAGAAGAGGATAGTTGAAAGGATGACATTTGAAAACAAATAGCCTTTCAAGTTAAGAACAATAAAGTCATTTTTTTAAAATCGTTAAGTATTTCAAGATTTTGTTTGGTTAGCGGGTATAAGTGTATTTGTACAAATTATGAATACGCTTGTAATTTTACTCTAACATCATGAATATGGTGTAATTAATCCTTTTCTTTTTTTTGGCCGACTCAAAAGGGAAAAAGAAAAGGAAAAAAAAAACATGTACTTAATATTGGTTGTTATCCAGGATTCTTCATATAGCGACACTTAATTAATAATCATTAATAAACATCGTGGCTTTTATGTTAACATCTTTGCCTATAATTCTTAACAGCACGCATTCGTTGCCGCCATATAGAAGTTTATACGCATCTTCCAGGTACAGCAAAAACCTTCCTAAAGACTTGTACTCTAGTTTTATCTTGGCTAATACATTTCAACTCTCCAAAGAAGCAATTGCGTGAGTTTTCCTTTTCATAACCTTCATTTGTTTGCCTTCCATTTTGATCTATGACGATTGAAGTCCTGAATGATTGCCTTAAGACAGTGCAGAAGTAACTTGCCATTCTATACTAGTTTATTTTAAAATGCTACAATTTCATCAGCATATGATTAGGACAAGAAAAATGTCTTGTAGTTACTATCATTTGTCACACATAAGAGTTGTGTATAAAATTGTTCCAAAAAGTCTAGGCTAAAGACTAGGGACGAGATCCCTAGTCCCAGTTTTTGTTTGCTACTTGATGTAGTACATCTTTTGCAAATGGCCACCTTTTTCTTCTCTGGCTAACCAAAGGAAAGAAAGAGCAAGAGAAAGAAAGGGAATACATATGAAGCATATTTTGACAATAATCCGAATTATAAGAAGATGTATACTATCACTTGTATGATAATGATAATAATAATAATAATTAATGGTCAATCGAAACACTTAGCGCCTCCAAAAGAATGCTATTAAAAATATTCAATAAGTATTAACTGATATTATATAAAAGGTTGTAAACATTTCCTTACGACCCAAAACGCTCACAAAAATTTCTCGATTCTAGTTATGTTTGATACCTTTCAACTAAGGTTTCCCTTTCATAACCTTTGTATTTTAGTGTGACAGAATGCAGCGCTTATCCGCCCACATCAAAATTTAGTCCCAACTATAAGATGTTATCCATGAAATGACGATGAAAGGCTGAAATAATTGATCCATGGGAAGATAGTCACGAGACTCTAAGTAGTCACCATCGGCCAATCTGGTCAATTTTGTAGCGGGGGAGTGGAGCCCAAATCAAGAACCAGACACTAACAAGTACATGCAGACAACATAAAGGCGTTCCACCAAATCATCCGGCTAAAAATGGTTGCCTTGATTGATACAACATTCACTGCCCTGCAATGCAAAAATGCCCTTACATCTGCCAATCCAGAGGTAGACATCACAAGTCATGCAACCTTGGCCTAATATATAGATCTAGTTGTCACACCCCATAATCCAGAGAGGGCTTGTTGAGTTTGGAGTGTGACCGGCTGCAAGCCCATTTTAATATGAACATAGACATCGTTAAGCTTCACTTTTCATATAACTCTTTGGTATCAATTGAAATACAAATTATTGCATTTGGCAAGATATTCTTTTCTCAAAGCAAATAACGAAACTGCACCAATCATACCATAGTAGATCATTACGCTCTTAGAGTAGTACTTTTCGTCAACAATTACGGCACGTCATTCAAGGACACCTCTTTTTTTTCCTAATGATTTTGCAGCTCACTTCCAAAATCAATCGGTTGCACTAACAACTAGAAACGACAATAAAACAGTGAGTTTCACATTCTCGGTATGTAATTATCAACCTAACTAACTGGACCAAACACATTAGAAAACATGATTCACGGACAAAATCGACCAAAATCTTGGTGTATTGTAGCAATCTTAAATCGGCGTAAGATACTAAGATATACTTTTGAAACTACACGTGTTCAAATATGAAAATATTCCTTAACAAAATAAAAAATTGACTGGTTAGTTTATATTCAGCCGTCTCATACCAGCTGATGAGTAGATCTTACTATGTCTGTTGATATTTTTTTATTCTCTCAAAGCGATCTATTTTGGATGAGCAAATGTAGAGATGTCAAATGGGCCGGGTGGCCCGCGGGCTGGCCCGGCCCGTTTTTGGGCCCGGGCTGGCCCTAACCCTTAGGGCTTGGGCCAGGGCCAGGCCGAATTCTTTGAGAAACGGGCCCGGGCCCGGCCTGGCCCTAAAACGGCCCTTTTTTGGCCCGGTCCTAAAATGGCCCGAGTTTGGCCCGGCCCGGCCCCGTTAGCCCCCTCTAATTTTTTTTCTTTTCTATTTTTTTTGAAGTCTATTTTATTATATTATTATTTTTTTAATATTTTGGATCTTTTTAGTTAAATTAATAGTTTTTGAGGTGTTATTAAATTCATATGATCAGTATTTTCTTTAACATACGCAGAGAAGTATGGGTGTATGGTGACTGTGATGTGTTTTTGATGATTTTTGAGTGGGCTTTCATTTAATGTATTTTACAGAATTTATTTTGTGTTCTACATCACAAGCTAAGGGAATAATTATAAAAACAATTATCATGTATTCTAAACATAAATAAAAATTATGTATTATTTTTGTTTCAAACAAAAAGAGGTGAATCGAATTCTAAATTTAATTTCATGAAGTGGGTGACGTGTTAAAGAGCCTTGAAGAATAATCTCATGTTTCTTTAAATGACCAAAGAATTTGAATGTAACAAGAAAAGATATTATTTTATCTTCTTCGATCTCGTTATTGTTTTTGTTTGATCTACTTTATTTTTCTTTGACATTTACAGGTTTTACACCATATTATGAAAGAGATTGAATTTTGCACTTAAAATCAGTATGTATGGGTTAGAACAACTAGTTTTTGTTATTTAATCCGTGGTTAATAATCAATCAACATCAATTTGCCTTTTCGAAATGGGGTTAATTCGTGAAAAAGTGATTGTATACTCAGTGGTCCGTTTACAAAAATTTTGCCATTTGTTGAAGAAGAAGTCTTTATAATAAAAAGTTGGGAAGAAAGGAAAAAAAAATTGGATTGGGCCTGGGCCTGGGCCCGGCCCAAGCCCGACCCTAAATATTGGGCCTAGGGCCTGGGTTTGGACTGAGCCCATATATCCCAGGTTTAGGCCCGGCCCGGCCCGCCCGTTTTTTATTCGCTGCAAATGTTTTGCCCCTTTAAGATGCCTAATTTGAAGGTCCATCCGAGCACATGAAGGAGAACTACAACTAGCCTTGTTGGATAAGAAATCTAAAGACCCGTGTTTGCCTTTCGATTTCTTGTGGCCTACCATTTGCACACTCTTCCATGACTTATTTGTCGCTAAAACAGTCCTGCATGAATCATTTGTCGCTAAAAGTATAAATTGCAACAGCATAATCAGTGACAAACAACTTCTTAAGAAATATATAGGGTGAATACTAAATCTTCGAAGCTCTACCCATTTCTAGGGATGGGCTATGCCCTGGGTTCTTGGAAATATTGGAATTACAGTTGACCCTTTTATGACTAATGATTCGGATATGGAGAAACTATTTATTAGTGGAGGCATAACGGTCAAGACTCTTATAATTAACTAGCATCATCAGCACATGCGGTGCGTGTGCAATTAACAAAAACATATGTAAACTTAACCGATACAAATTAAAAAAATGCACATGAAAGGAGAAATGAGTTTATCATGAAACTGGAGACCAAGAGTGAAGAAGCGTTTGACTAGTGGATGTGTGGATGGAATGGTTGGAATAATGAAAATGAAGAAGAAATTTTAATTGTAGTGGGGTGGAGCGGTAAATTACTAAGTGTCGATAAATTCCAACAGTGAGCTTGATTAACTTTTTTAATAATTTAAAGTTAGTATGCTATCAACGAGTATAGTTAGAAGTTCCAAAACACTTTCGTCATAAGGATGCCCTACCTTAATATTAGTATTGATATCTTTGAGAAATGCAATATTACTATTAATTGGCGGAGGTATTGGGTTCGCGCATACACTTGCCTCCACTAGAAAAGATTTCTTTTCATACATAAAAAAATAAGATTGTGCTCAAATATTCTAACCTGATATGTCTCTTTTTGAAAGATATAATAGACGACAAAACATAAAATTCTTCTAACATCGTTTTAAAGGGCCAATAAATTGCCAAACTCAAACTTCGTAACACGTTGCACGGTTGATTTTGAACTACTAAGTTACCTTTTTTAAGTGAGCTCATGCACATTGTGTCAACTCACATTTTCGTATCGCATAGGATGAATGCCCCCCCCCCCCCCCCCCCACCCCAACCGGAACAAGAAGTTCCTCTTTCACGCTGACGACATCTGCATGCTTAGTTAGTATGTTCTGTCTTTTAACTCCTCCGACTCAGGCCAAAGGCTAACCATTCATCGATACTTTAATTCATTGTGGCCGAGCTCCAAGAAGACTCAAACTAAAAACGTCAAGGATAATGGCTCTTACCGAGGGAGCTATGGACGACTACTATTATCTTCTAACATTCCTTTGTGGTTTTTGATGTCATTGCTTAAGTAGTTGAGTGCAAAACTAAGCTGGTAGATGGGCTTTAATTTCATGCGACTTGGACTTTAAGAAGAGATGATGAGGGGTCTACCATATGTGAGCTGGGAAATGGGCCCTAAACCCACACAATAACATAGTTGCTAATTGCTCCTTAAACTGTGATCAGAGCACACTAAGAGTGTTTGGGATTGGAATTAATTATGGGATGGTCCTGATTTAATGTAAGTGTTTGGCAAAAGAGATTAAGAGATTTAATCTATTTCCAAAAGCTAAAAACTGATTTAATCCATGATCCTCAAAAGTGAGGATTATGAAATAATCACTTTTTCATAGTCATGTTTGACCTTCTAATTTATCATCTTATCGCCATATTTTTCATAAAAAGACTTCTCATACCCCTTAATTAATAAAGTGTGACTCTTCGATAATTTCTGGAGTTTATTTCTTATCCTATTGCTTTACTCTTCTCCTACGGCTAAAACACTTAGAGCGATACATCAAACTGACTTAAGTACTTTTTATTGAGTGTTTAAGTACTTCTCCTATTGTTTATTAAGTGTCCTCTATGGTCATTTTGTTATAGTGAAACTGAATTAAGTACTTTTATCAAACACCTTTTACAGATTTAATATTGTTTATAATTTCTTTTGCCAAACAACAAACTGATTCCGATTAAACCAGATTTGAAAACTGATTAAGATTTAAGCTGAATCAGTTTTTTTTAATCGATCTCAATCGGGCACTAAAACCAGACTCAAGTTGCATTTGATGAACCAAAATAAAAATTAAAACAATTTCTACGTGGACAAGACAACAAAATTTATCATCTTTTTCTGGTGACAACATTTCAAAAATTGTTGAAGATGAACATTCCCCTGATTTCATGGCACCAATTCCAGCATTCTACCATTCATTTCAGAAGGAAAAGCCTTAAAACCAAACTCTGTAAACTCTTAGTAGCAGTCATTGCCTATGGAAATTTGACAAGAAAGGAATGCAGGAATCTTTGAGCATAAACAAGCAGATGGGCGAGGCTGTACGCAGATGATACAGCAATGGGTTAAGTAAAGAATATATATAGTTGGAGGAAGGTTCTAGCTAGCCACAGCTCAGAATCAAGAACTTTGCCAAAATTGGGGACTTGATACTCAGCTACTGTTAGCTGAGTGATGTCGATAAAGTTACTGTTGATGTATAATTTGTATTGCTAAGTTCGTGTATAATATAATTAGATGAGATTGCAACTCTCTTGGGCTTACATGAATACAAGGACTTTTGACCAAATTCAAAAATCCTTTTTCCTGGCTGCTAACTAGAAATCATCAGTGCACAGAGGTGGAAGAGCATATTGAAGAAATTGAAGTAGGTGCAGCTTGGGAGCAATGCAAGCCGAGGACCAAAGTTGGACCGAAGATTGGTCAACACCATCTCAGCGAGGGCAACATTTTCAAAAACTCAACAGCCAATTCACCGGAGCTCGCCGAGGCCATTGGAATTCTGGAAGCCATCGAGTTGGCACGAGGGGCAGATATTCAAGCTTTATCCATCTCATTAGATTGTCAAAATGTAGTTAGAAGGCTGGCCTCGGACGACGAAACTAAGGACCCTTTATTTTATATTAGGGTCGATTGGATCACGGAATTAGCTTTAGAATTGAGGTGTTATGATCTAACAAAGGATAGAGCAGGTCCCAAGGGGTGATGTTGCAGAAGCCCATTCAGCAGTCAAACAAGCTTTCAAGCTTGATCTGCACTAGCGGCCGAGCAACAAAGGTTAATCAGGCTGTCTTTGTGGTGAAATTTTCTATCAACTTTGGACGTGATCAGACATCTGTTGGAACGCGGTTATGACTCATCTGGTTGTGGTGGGAGGTTCTTATTATTTTATCATCATAGTTTATATAATGTTGTTATGCAACAAATATGGTAGGAAAATATAAAAAGTACTCCGTATGTTCCATTGAGATTATCTCAGTGTTACAACGTTAGGCTTCAAAACCCTTGGTTAGTTTCCGACGAGAGTTCTAGAAAGTGTATTAAGTGTGATGGTGCAACCTTTAGGATCACTTACTCTTGTAAACTGGTTCTTTCTGGCACAAAAAGTGAAATGATAGAGTAACTAACTAAGCATAAATCAATGCACACACCCCTTTCATATAGTCCAACAGGCACAAGGTAGAATCTGCATATTGCTTTAATGTTGCACGATATTTAGTCTCAACCCAAACTCTTTCCCTAGCTAAAATGGCAACGGGTTGAAGGAGCGCAGTGTTTTTAGTGACGGGCTGAAGGAGTGCAGTGTTTTCAGTCTCCAATTCCGCGCTTGACAGCCTTAAAACTCTACATAAGCATCCTTACAATCGAAAATTTTCTGAAAGCCACATTTCATATAATTCAGAGAGAAGTACGTAGTTGGAAGTTGTATTGTTGTAAGACTCTTATGGAGGCATACATTCTGAATAAACTCCATTTAGGGTGGCAGGATCCTCTTGACAGGATTAAACAAACCAAAAACCTTATCATGACTTTCATATTAAGTGTATGTCAACATATTTACATCCAGAAATAATCCCCTCCAAAACATACAAAATACCACTCAGTAGCTCTCCCAACAAACACAGGAGCATTGCATTTCAATGGACATGAACACCTGGGACCTGAATCCTAGTTATCCCAGGAAAGGGCTCTCACAAAAAATAAAGAAATAGAGATAAACAGAAGAATTTTGATCTTTATAAAGCAGAAAACAGCAAGAGAATTTTCATTTTGACAAGTAATCAGTTTAACCCGCCGAGTTACCTTTCCCTATTGTTTTAACCTTAACGATCCATCCTTCATCAACTTCAAGCTAAGACTATTGTATCGCTCTCGTGAGTATTGTCTTGATGCTTTTCTCCAATCTGTGCCGGCCTTCATCATTGCTGCAAACTCCTCATAACTTATGCATCCATCCTGCATGCATAATCAAGATATTTTGAAAATGAAACTTAAGCATGGAAAGTACATCTGGTTAATACCAGTAATAATCAATAATTTTCTGGTAAAATGTACTTAGTAGTGGATTTCTAGTGTTGGAGGAGCGTGGTGCCATATTTTATACCAAATCACAGGTAGGCTCCTTTGAAAAATTTCAGGCCTCGGCATATACATACCAAAGAAGACAAAGTTGTACACTTAGAAGTCCTGCCCTTTGAAACACGCACTCTTCAGAGTGCATCAAGTAGCCAAGTGGCAGGCTGTGCTGCACCGTCAGGTAAGGGATAGGGTGTGGTCGTGTCTTACATTCCTAGTGGATATGCACTAGAAACCACATACTACTGGTATGGAAGATATTCGAAAAGAAGTGACTTCTTCTGTTCCCCCCATTTTATTGGTTTCTGAAATTGGATGAACTGATGCTTAATGTACTGGCAACAAACACTACTACTTGAGTCCATGTAACTTTGGTCCTAACCACGTCTCCAATCTTCCAATTTAATTTTTGTTGTGTCCAGGGGCCTTGAATTTTGGGTTAGTTCTTTTCATACCGTTCAATAACCAGAATATAATGGTGATGCATCCTTCTCTCCTATCCCTTCTCCCCCCCCCCACAAGTTAATTTTACTAGCACTTGCTGAAATCTTTAGTTTAACAAAACAAGGAGGAGTCAGGTGAACAACGAAATAACTGACCTTGTCCGTGTCCACATCACGTATAATGGCATTAATAACTTCTTCATTATTGGTATCAACTTCATCAGCCAAAGCATCCCTTAGCTCTTCAATCTCTATGTACCCGCTTTTGTTTTGATCAAAAAATGCAAAGGCCTCGTGGAGGTGATCATCGTTGCCCATCTTTCTTAGGTGAACAGATATGGCTACAAATTCTCCATAGTTCAAGTATCCATCTTTATCGACATCACCCTGTAGAGAGCCAAAGATTACTACCACATGACTGTACTACTGAAAGAAATTCGTAAAATTTGGCACTTAGAAAATGAGGCAGACAGCAATAAGCTTTTCTTGGTCATCTGATCACTCACAGTTGCTTAGCACTGTGTAGCAATTTGCTTAAAATTTCATAGGATAAGGCAGTGATGAAGATGTAAGAGGACAAGTTACAAGTACAGGATATGATCCGTAGAACAGTAATCAGAGGTATACATTTAGAATTTCTTTTGCCTTAGTTCAACATATCCCTAAGAAAAGTGAACAAATTGAATTATCTTCTATCCTTTTGTCAGTTGGCGACAATTGTCAAGTGACAAAATTCTGGATTGTATCGTAGCCTATGTTACACGGACTCTTTGGTTTTGCGTGAAGTACCCGTGTCGGACACTTGACACTTGGACATGGGTATGGGATATGTGTCCGACACATCTCATAGGATATGCCACTATGATACTATCTTATAGTCTTTTGTTTAATTAGTAGTTGCTTTGAGTGGAGATAAGTTGTCAATTAAAACCAAATGCATCACATAAAACACCTTTTTGCCTTCGAAATAACTAAAAAGCAATAATGAATATGAACATTTTGCCGTATCCCCGTGTCCTGCGTTTTCAAAATTAGACGAGTCCGACACTTGGACACGTATCTGATCCGGACACTCGTACCGAGTCCATGTAACATAGATCGTAGCATTAATCTTCAGAACCACTATCTAAAACTAGAACATTGAAAAGAATTTAGGTCCTTCACATCTTTACAAAGTGGTCATTTTGATGCTATCCTTAAAGTGAAGATTTTCGAGGACTTGAACTTGAGCCTTATTCTTGAGATGATACCTATTTACTCCAATTAGGTTAGTGGATTGAAAATTTACAGAAAAAGTTTGAGAAGAACCATAGTGCCCCTTGACGACCAGATTAATCTAAAACTAACAAGTTTTCATATTGTGCTGGACTTTTTGCAAGGAAAAATCCATTTTGTCCCTGACTTTTGCTGTTGGCTCTGGAAAATGATAATAAAGAGTGTGACCCACACCAAACCTAAGAAGCTGATCAAACGGGGTACTTTAATGGGCAATATGCACTTCGATGCTTAAGTTTTTGACAGCATTCCATTTGGAAAAGGATCTTACACCATAATGCCACAACCTTTAAGTAAGATCCTTGCCAGAAGTAACACTGTCCAAAATCTAGAGATAAACCTTTTAAGCCCTTTAACTCGCTTTCTAATCTTGAATATACTGCAAAGAAAAGTAGAAATAATACTCACAGCTTCCATTAGAATTTGAAGATCAGCATCGGGGATTTGATGGCCAAGTTTGTGCAACCCAGCTCTCAACTCATCAATATTAATCTTCCCTTTGTTTGTTGTATCCATTACTTCAAATCCCTGCTTTATGCCTGCCACTTCCTCCGCTGATAAATGTTCAGCAATCACCTGTAATTAGAAGTAGCCAAGTACGCGTGAGGATCTGGGCATTGCAATAACTAAAAGGATTGTGTGGAAATCATGAATGTATACGCTTAAATGGATACAGGTTTTCAATGTTACCCTTAAAGCTCTTTTCTTGAGCTTGTTCATCACAGAAAATTGTTTGAGTCTTGCTTTCACAGTTTCACCTAAGGAAACATTTGGAGCCTTCTTGGCATTCTGTATCCAAGGATGATCTGCATTTTAAAGGTAAGGACCATTTATGGTTTAGATTCATCAAAACACACATTCTGACGAGTGATTTGGAGATTTAAAAACACAGAAGATACACTACCTAGCACTTCCTGTGCAGTAAGACGCTGCTTTGGATCAGGGTTAAGCATCTTCTTCACAAGGTCCTTTGCATTGTCGGAAACCTTAGGCCAAGGGTCCCGTTTAAAATCTACAACTGACCTTATAATTGCTTGAGCAACTCCTTGCTCAGTTTCTGCAAAATACAAATAGATTTCAAAATGTATAGTATACAAAACCCAGAGACTCAAAATTGAGGAATGGTAGCAAATGCCCCATTCCAATCATCCCAGGACAGTATACGATTCTGCACCCGTGTATTTATAGCAATTTCTAAAGCTTTACAATCTTATCCATGTCTTGGAACACACATTAGCAGACAATATAATTGTACATATTAATTAGAGATATATATCAAGTATTACTAGATAACAATACCAGCCATGGTATAGGAGCCCTAAAAAAGAAAATGGTGGTCTCATCCAGAACATACAAACCAACCTGCCCAAAATGGTGGGACACCACAAAGTAAGATGTAGACAATTACACCAGCGCTCCAAACATCGACCTCAGGACCATAATTTCGCTTTAGCACCTCAGGAGCCATATAGTAAGGACTTCCCACAATCTCATTGAATTTCTCACCTGTAGATTCAAAACTTTTGCATTAAATTTACTGAAAGGAGCTTACATGATGCTGATTAAGAAAACTACTTCCAAAGCTGTAGCCATTAATAGGCATTACCAGGTTTAAAGAACACCGACAACCCAAAATCAATCGCCTTCAGGGGTGCTGTTTCCTTCTTGTTGGCAAACAGAAAGTTCTCAGGTTTAAGATCCCTATGCATGACCCCATGCTTGTGACACATCTACAATACAATGAAATTGAGTCTCTTTCAGACCTTGGGGAAATCTCAACGTGTATGTTTTGCAGGAATAATGCATGATAGAACAAAAATAATATCTTGCTTTCACCTTTAGTCTACAAAACATGCTATACCCACAGAAGTTTAATCACTATTACAATATGAACTTAAAACATGGAAAAGAAAAAAGAAAGACACTTTGCAGCCTGCAAGAAGTTCGTTTCAGATGCTTAAACAGGGAAGAAAGGAGCGATAAATGGAATAATGAGTTTCATTGACCAAAGAATCAACCATAAAATTAACTGAAACATCAACATGAGTTAAAAGAAGCTAAAATTGTTACATAGAGGCCAATAACATAGATATTTCTACATACTGGAAGTAACGATGAAGGTACCCTGACAAAATACTGCTACCATCACAGACAGTACTCTAGAACCTGGGAAGGAAGCAAGGATACAGTATTCTGCAGGCCAACTTGTATTCAAAGTCAAATTAGATCGAAAGTATGAAGACTAATAAGGAGAATCAAAAACCGAACTTGGCATCACAATTCTTTCAAAATTTCCAGTAACTAACCCATGAAAGCCACCCAGTTTATGCTGATACGCAAGGAATAACTCCTTAAATATAACCGCTTTAAAAGGTTACATATGCATTTTCCACAATTCTTGAAGCCCATCTGTCCTATGGCTCAATATGCATCATATTCAATCGATTTTGAACTATTCTACTCTACTTAGCTGTACAACCCAATACATTCAAAAGATTACAGTTCAAGATAAAAGTGAGGTCAAAGCACAATTTCAAGATTCATATCTTAAAAGAAAATCTTTACCTGAGTCCGATGAGTGCTTTAAGATTATCTGCCATCTTTAGTAACCAAGATTATTTTCTAAGATAGAACATCAAATCTCGATCAAACTATTCACGATGCCAAACATGCATTTGCTATGGTTCTCTAACTTCATCTGTCCTCATTCGAGGACTTTTAGAAGGCTGAATTTGCGTACTCAATTCCCTTAAATTCTAATACCCTACCCCACTTACCATAGCAAAACTCGATATAAAGTTGCCTAATTATACCTTGGCAGATCAAAGCAATAATTTGAGATCAATATCCAAGAGAAAAACAATTTTTCACCTGAATAACTTCAACGATCGTTTTAGTCACAGCGGCAGCCGCCCTTTCGGTATAATGCCCTCTCGCAACAATCCGATCAAACAATTCCCCACCCTCACACAACTCCATGACTAAGTGAACTGCAGTATCATCCTCATAAGTATCCTTCAAGGTCACAATATTAGCTTGCTCAGGCAAATGCTTCATGATCTCAACCTCTCTCCTAACATCCTCAATATCCACTCTCGTCCTTAGCTTCTTCTTAGATATGGATTTGCAAGCATAAACTTCCCCGGACAGCTTCTCAGTACACAAATATGTTACCCCGAATTCACCCCGGCCCAGCTCCCTACCCAGTTCATATGTCTGCTCAATTTGGTGACCTGTTGGGTTGTCCAATACATAGGACTTGAATCCACCATTTCCAGACGCAGGGTCAACACCATAGTCTATAGCAAATGGGTTTGGCTTGTGTTTCCCCCTTTTCTTCTCAGATAGATCTGTGGTTTGTGGTACTGCACAACAATTTCCCATTTAACCAGAAGCTCCAAAAGTCAACCTTTTTCTATCCTTTCAAGAACTGGGGTTTCAGCAGGTTATGAACCAAGATCAACCAAAATTCAGAACGGGAAGATTAGTTTCTGATGAAATCGGAGTTCCAAGAATATTTTTTCAGCCAAAATGGGAAGTAGAATTTCAGCAAAGTGGAGGTAAAATCTACTAGTTTTGACCAAAATTGCCAAGAAATTAGGGGAATTTGAAGTGGATTATCTTAAAGAACTCAAGAGCTTCAAGGAAGGCCTATAAAGTTCAGATCTTGAAATCTGACCTTACTGGATTGCAGTAATTTTTTAGGTGGAGGGTAAGGCACTGCTGGTAATATTTTCCTGAAAACTTATGGATCTTTTTCAAGAAGTGGAATGAAATGAGTATGAAACGGGAACTCAACAAAATGTCAGAATTTAGAGGGAGGTGGTTATAAGGCAGAGTTGTGGGAAGATGAGAGTGGTGATTTAAGGGAAGAAGGCGAGGGTTTGGGTAGAGGAAGAAGATGAGAAGGGGAATTTAGCATGTGAACACATCATCATCATCATCATCATCATCATCATGGACAAGGAAGAGCAGGTCAATGCCCTTTGGCCCTTTTCTTAGACACTTCCCTCCAACAACACCTTCCCCCCCTCAACCCCCAACCCCGAAGCCTCGTCTGACTGCTGTTGAAAGGTGAAACAAAAAATGATGATTTTTCTATCGGACATTTTCGTGTTACACTGATTTTTCAAAACTTCTCAATTGGTTTGCAATATCAAATTACTATTTCCAATTAAAAAAAAAATGGAAACATTGGTCCTACTTGAATACTCCAATCCTAGGAAGCACAGCTCATTAAACTCTAAAAAATTGCAAACGCAGTCGGGTTATAAAAAACAAAAGAACTTTTCAAATATGACTCTCGAGCCTTAGTACAATAGTTCTAGAAGGCTGCACCTCATGTTCCATTACATCTTTGCAGTTTAATAGTCACGAACTACACCTGCGCGCCATTAGATTTTCATTGACCGCTAGTTCTCGAGAAATGCAGCGTGTGATAATGAAAGTAAAAAGTGGAAGCATTAAAGTAAGAGAGTTTTTAGTAAAATGTGCAAAAGACTTACGAATTTCATGTCTAAAATGAAGGTGAAATTTTTTTCATGTCAATGACTATTAGTGAGTATTGTAAAATAGATTGTTGGCCATTGCTCGCGAAGAAGATTCATGGTCTTTCTCTTTCTTTTTCTTTTTATTTTTATTTTTTTGAATTTGTGACTAAATTGTGTCTTGATGGACACGAACCCTTGAGAACGAAAATTAACATGTCAATCCTTGAAATACATTACAAAAAGAAAAAAAATTGTGGATATACATACAAGCTTGTACACTAATTTAAGACACTATAATAATTATGCTCTCTGCTCCATTGGATTTCTCCTTGACCTTTTGTAAATTTCTTAAACAAATTTATCATGGTGAAAACATCGAATTAAACTCAAATACTATAACAATTATGAGAGAAAAGAAAGTAATGAATGAAGTTAACTTTTACATGTACTAAAGTTGTGTTAAAATTTTACAAAAAGACAAATGGGAAAGATCTAATGAAGCGAAGGTCTTATAATGATTCATGATATTTCACCTTAAAAATTCAGTCAGCTAACACCTGTAAGTTAATTTGAACACTTAATTTTAAGCGTAGACAGGATTCAAAGAGGAGTTCTTTAATATGATGTAAAGAAATTTTATCAATTGAAGTAGCTAACACCGTAACTTTTTTTTTTTTTAAATTGATAAATGTTCAGGGCCTTTGGTCTTTGAAAAAAAAAATTAATGGTAATTTCTCGCATGGTCAGTTAATGTATAGTTAAGAAGGCTGCTGGCAGTCTAGACTACGGCTCGACCTTCTAGAATCCCCCCAAAAGTGCGAGGAAACAACAAAAATAAATCACACCGTCAAGGTCTCTTTTGTCATTTAACCATTAATCTAGTGGCGTATTGCGTATACTAAATCAACTACTGATTCCCTAAAGACCTGCCAAGTGGCTTTACCAGGTATTTCACTATTACGACTTTACCCTTACCACCACAAAGTACATTCTAGAAGATTATTGGCTGACACTCCAAACAGTAATTTCTGTTAACTGTTTTTGCACCCAAAAAAAAAATTAGCAAAAGAAAAAAAAACTTAAGGGTAATTTAACTCAGTATTTAAATAATTTTTATTGACTTATTTTGACCATTACATCATTAAACTTGTTGGCGATAGATTCTCAAAAGTAAATTTAAAATTTATTTTTAATTAATTTCTAAACAACTTTGAACTCTTTTTAGCAAAATTAACTTTAGTCTATGCGTGCTGTTTGAATAAAATATACTAAAACCATATTCAATGCAGCAAAATGACAAAAAACTTAATATTTAATTAAAAAATGCTTAAGGTATTTGTAATTAATAGTAAAATTATGGTATTTTACTTGGTCAAATCTGATTATGGAAAGTACGTAATCCATGATCCTCATTTTCTTGGACTATAATTTAATCGGTTTCTTTTTTTATTTTAAAAAAGGTAATTTAATTGTTCTATATCTTTGCCTAAAACTGTCAATCTTATTGACTATAAATTTAATTAAATTTAACCATCTCAAAATCAATTCGAAATATGATCTAAAATTGTATCTGCCAAACTTTTAAGTTTGTTATCTAAAACTCGGTTAAATATTGATAAATTAGACGTTCGAACACAAGTTGGAAACTATGATTTTTTTGGTGGCCTAATCTTTCTATAACCTTTTTTTACAAATAATACCTCCCACTTTTGAATGAGCAAATTGTGGTTTCTTTGGGGTCTAATCTTTTTGTAACATTTTCTTTTAGGAAAGTCTTAAATGTATTAACACCATCCAAAATTTTTTTTTACAAATTCTCAGTAAGAGTTCACATAATAATAATGACAATAAATTCAAACAAAATATTTTGTAATTGGGATTTGTAAATGGAGTAATTTTAAACTGAGAGAATTTAAAAGTACCCAGTATTTCAAAATTTCACATCCAAATACACTCTAAAAAAATGTTAAATACCAAGGCAATAGTCTTAATTAAATTCTATAATTGTTCTATGATAACGTCAAACTATTAAGGACACAAAAAAATATTGAGATTCAAATGAATAGTCTCAAATTACTGTTACCCTTACCCTCACATCCCTTTCGTCTTTGGTTTTTTTTTTGACCCTCTTCGCGATTAAGCAACATCTACAGCTTTGCCCACCATCAACCTTATTACTCCATTGATGTTACCTCTTCTACCGCCAACACCGTCATTTCTGTTGATTCATCCGCCAAAAACTCATATATCATTGTAACCCTTCCTCTTCTATAGTGGTCCGATCAACTAGTAGCCTTTGTGCGACCAAATTAGTTAGAGTAATGTTCAATTCTACTAATACTTTGTTCCTGGACAAAAATAAAGACCAGAATAGGGTAATGATTAAGTCGAATGGTTGTTAATCGCATTTCATTAGACATCTTCATCTTTACTAACCCAATTTCAAATATACAATTAAATAGCATGTTTTACGATTACTTTCTTTCGTTTTTTGGAGCATTCTTTCGTTCTTTTTGTATATTACATTCTTTTTGTAGTTTTAAGATTACTTTCTAATGTACATTCTACTCTCTTTTTAGTTAGCATGATTGTTTTTTTATATGTGAATTTCTATAACAATGTTAAGTTCATGTGCAATCAAAGAGACCGTGGACATATTTATGTGACATTTTGATCCCTTTTTCATACTCTGTTAATATTAACTATTTTTAGGTTTGTATTGATTACTTTTCTTTACTGATTTGTATACCTTGATTACTTTGTCTTATAATTATTTTGTATTGCAAAATAATTAAAGACAGGTATATAAAACAGTACGTATGCCTGTGCATAGTACAAAATTTTAACTAGTTTCATTAGACATCTTCGTCTTTACTAACCCAATTTCAAATTTACAATTAAATAGCATGTTTTACCATTCATTAAATAAATAAAAAAAAACGCGGTTCATTAAGGGCAACTTGGTCCCTTAAGCTATCCGACGGGATTAAAATGGGGCCCGCCTACTTTTAGTTAGCCGGTCAAACTCGGCGATTTGACTTTCATGTGACACGTTTCTAGAATATAATTTAAGTCTTGTTTGGCTACAGGGCTAATGTTATTCTCTTGGCGGACGCTCCTATTCCTATTCCCGATACCGAATCTAAAGTTGATACTTATACCATCTGTACCGGCTATTGGCTGACGTGGAAATTCTCTCCCGGTATTTCGCACAAGCTGCTGTGTCCTTTTGACACGTGGAAATGTGACCGACCTGCGCAATAATATAAATATCATACAGCAGCGCACTAGCAGCTACACGTCGATTTGAACCTCAATTCCTACGATTTGTTTTACGTTTTACGCTTTTATTTTATTGTTAAAATTTTTTTAGCAATGAAATTAAACTTTTTGGTAACAAATGAGAATATAAAAATAAGTGACGATAACACATGATAAGTTTATTTTCAACTATGATAGTAGTTGGTGATCTAAAACTTTTTTCTCGACTGATTCGTTATTTAATTAGATTTTTGAAACCATACCCACATTTTTCATATTCAATTTTTTTTTCATTTGTGAAATGAAATTTTGGATGCTTTGGGGTGGCAATAAAATTCTCCTACCTTTGGATTCAGCAATAGTTAATGGTTGATTAATATAGCTAGCAATTCTTAATGGTATTACTAAAGAAGTACTGCTAAAATTTGTCATTGAAAATGTTTACAATTATATTCAATGAACGTCTTTTATTGGAAAAAAAAATCTGTGTGCCCATCTTTTCTACTTGATTGGTCTGTGTCATCACCATGCGATGATAGGGAATAAACCAAAGTCAAAGAAAAGTAAACACACCCACAGCCACACCACAACCCCCTCCCCCCCCCCCCACCAATCGAGTATATAAGCGCGGGAGCGTGCACACACACACACACACACACACACACAGAGAACCCATAAACACAAGCCCTCCCCCCCCCGCCCGAACCGCGTGTTTCACTCACACGTATAGAACCCACATATTCAGTAACACACATGCACACCCACCCACCCCCCGAACCGCGTGTTTCACTCACACGTATAGAACCCACATATTCAGTAACACACATGCACACCCACCCACCCACACGATTCTTAGACATACGGTTACACACACCCGGACACACACATGCATAGAAAGAGAATCCACACACCCCCGTAACACAATGATGCTGATTTATATTGATATTTATCAATTATTAATTGTTACTATATACAGGTGGTAGACACTTGGTACAACCCAGGGCTATAACCCGAGTTACAAATTTTACCCGTTGAGGAATGTTCGTGTTCATGGTGGCCTAAATTAACTGTGACACTTGTTCACCATTTAGTGCCAAGAAAATGTATAATTAACGGAGTAAACTCACCCTAGCATTTAAGAGAATGACTAAATTTCTCATATTCACTCAAAAAGGGTGTTCACCATTAGTTTCACTCTGACTCTCATTCTTGCTCTCACGCTCGCTCTTGCTTAACACGTTGGAAGTTACGAGTCTTGCTAAAGAGTTTCGGGAGAAAAATTTTAGGGATTCGAATGGAGTGAGTACGTTAGGAGATATACTATCTGTTGGATTGCCGGATCAGTGAATGCGGAAATATTCTGTTGCAGGCAACAAAAAAGGGCAATAACCCTCTTGTCTCATAAATGTTGGCCCTTTTGGCACCAAGTGAAATATTGATTTTGTATACAAGAGTCCTTCTAGTAGTTCACGTGAGATGTAAACTATGTACAGCGACCCAAAATGAGATCAGGCCTCATTCAACACGGTAGAGGCGATACTGGGATTTGTACAAACAAGGTCAGACAGAAGTTGACAAAGTTTAAGAAACAAAATGAGAGGGGGAGAAAGAGTCTACGCAATGGATTGCAAAGTTGGGTTACCAGAAACGGGGATTGACTGGTTCTTGATGCTTCTTCCGGGAGACTCATCCACTGTGTGAGTGCGTGTTTCTTTTTGGGTAAAGCATCTAGAGACCCAGTTGAATAACATAAGAAATGTCAAAGTGGACTGATTCTCCCTGCAGCCTGCTTATGAGCATTGGTGTATCAACCGAGGACCTCGTACATTTTATGGTCAAACAAGTACTTCACTGAAATTGTTTTGCGATAAGTTTGACGATTTATACGAAGAAAACACTCTCTTCTCGTACACACGTCTATTCTGCATCTTCATTGCTTGTTCACTCGTCTCGTTAGTTTCTGAAGAATATAACATTTTGTTATTACTACTAGTAAAATTGAAGGTGCGAAAAAAATATGAGAGTATGAAAATAGACGTTCCTAATTTATTATCATCGGCAGATAGCCCTTAACGTGCACATTGTGATCATGAGTCGTCTTGCTTGGCTAATCACAATAATTAGTTCCATTACAAGCAAGCTTGTAGCTATGGCAGGCTGCCCTTCCCACAGACGATGAATAGCTTCATAAATTTTGTTCAAGTGTTCTATTTTACCTAATAAATTTATTTTGAACCCCTAAACTTGTTAAAATAGTGCCACACTTGCTCCTAAAAAATTTAAACATACTTTACGCTCCAAATTTTTGTGATTCAATCGATCTTTCTTGAGCAAAACCGAGGATATATTAGGGAAAGTCCAAACTCACTTTTTTTTTTGGTGACAAAAATAAACCAAAACCTTGGCCTTTATAAACTATATTAGCTAGTAGTCAAGACAGTCGGTAAAAACTTGCTATCACAAATAATTTTATAAATGTGGACAGAAAGTTTAGTTAGGTCCTGACTAAAAAATACACTAGAAAAGTTTGGTCAGTGCAATATTTTTTAATGGTGCTCAAATAATACTCATTGACTGTTTCTCACCTATAAAAAGCCTGGACCACACGCACACAAAAGGAAGGGAGAAACACCATCAGTCATACAGAGTTTTATGATCATTTAGGTAAGATATGCGCAACAAAGGTCAAAGGGGACTGCTACTTCCCATCTACTTCAGCCTTTCTTATAGACTTGATTGGGACACAACTCAGAGGCTGAGTTTTGGTCAAAACCAGTGCCCTCCACCCTGCACGGCACAGCTTAAGACAGAAGGAAGTGGTGATGAGAATGATATCAAACCCGTACTCTCGAACTAGGAAGTATTCCCGCAAAGATTCATGCAGATTAATGACTGCTAAAATCAAAGGAAACCTCTTTCAGATAAAGTTGACATGTCCATCCCATTTGTAGGAAGGGAAGTAGTGTTACACAAGAACAGGCAAAATTGTGAAGTACTTGCTTTGCTCTCAGTGTAAGCATGCAGATCTCATCAATTATACAACTTTCAGAGGTTCTATGCTATTATATACATCCATCGGATCTATAAGCTGTATTTGGGAAAGTTGCAGTAGGGCGAGGACATCCTACTGCAACTTTGGAGATCTATAAACTCAATCCAGAGTAGTGTAAGCAGCATCAAATGTTTATAGCCTCCAAGAGCGATAACATGGGCAGATATTCATGATCAGCCGATGTATGAGTGCATCATGTGGCACGAAGTACTCTTGCATCGACTTAGCAAGCCTGCGAAGACGATAGATCCGCGTGCGTTCAGTTTTTACCGTCCCTTCTTTGAAAATTTTGGGTTTTTGCACATTCGGATACTTGCTGGTGTAACTTCCACCAGTTCATCTTCTTGAATGTATTCTATGCAGTCATCCAGACTATACTCCATTGGAGTGTCAAGAACCACTATATACACACGTGTAAGACATGAATTAGTGTACAAAGCGAAACAAGTGGCTAACTGCTCAGATATACGTTCTGACAGTTTGCAGAAACAGTTTATACAGCACTGAATACAAATATAGATGATTAGCTTGCATCAATCCTGTTTAGAAGCTCAGTCATGGCACATACATGATTTAACTTATGGAAATAATCTGTATTTGGGAGATAAGCAAGCTTGCCTTTGCAGTCGCAAAAATACATTTAACCATGATGATGTTTTTGGCTTGCTGGAGTTTTCAAAAAATCCACTGTGTTATTAATTGTACGTGCCATGACCGAGCTTAAGCCACGTTGTTAATTGGCAAGGGAACCCTGATTTTCTCTACTTTCTTTGAGAATCGGAAAAAAATTCGATGAATAATTCAGTAGTTTCTTACCTGACACTTCTTTGTTGGAACGTACATTAGTTGCTGCTTTTTTCTTGCACACATTTAAGGCTAAGTCACCGGGCCGTTGATGAATACCTACTATCTGACCTTTATAAACGTCCACTCCAGGGCTAATAAACAACTGCCCTCTTTCTTGCGAACTGCATAGAGCATAAGATGTGCTCGTCCCACCCTCAAAAGCAACCTATAATGAATCCAACAAGTTTAAATATAATTGACCCAGATCAGATGCATTGACATTGAAAATAGTTGCCCATTTTATCACCTTTCAAGATGACAGCCATTTTTTAAGTATGAACAGAACTTGAGAGAAAGATGAAGGAAAGAGAGGGGGGGGGTGTTAAGCAATATGCTCCAAATCCTTCCTTCGCGTCATCTCTCTTATCCTTAGATTCACCTATTCTCCACCGTAGGCGGACATATCTGAGTGTTGCCATTTATAGGAATCAAAATATCTGCTAAGCAGTCAAATCACCAAGAGGGCTTGTGACCGCGGACTCAAAAGGCGTGAATTGAACCTCAATAATTGAACTTTTGAAGCAAGCTATTACCAGTGAACCCAGATCACGAGTAGATATATCACCAGCCCAAGGTCCATAGCTGTCAAAGATTGTGTTGAGGATTGCTGTGCCTCGGGAAGCTGTTAAAATTGCATTCCGCAGCCCAAGAAGTCCACGAGTTGGTATCTTGTATTTAAGTAGTGTTGTCCCTTCCGCCCTGATTGAGAGGAATTGATATATATGCGTACGGACAATTGTGACAGACAGTACAAGCAAACATAGATCAGATAAGGGGAAGCATAAACGTTAGGAGCATAAAGACTAGAAACTCATAAAAGTGCACGAATGAAAGAACAGGACATGGTTGACAAGACAAAGTCTTTGATAAAGCCCCATTCTATGAACAAAGCACTGGAGCATAATAGTAACCTACATCCCTAATCCTTCGCTATTAGCCCTTTTGTTGCCAGCATGCAATCTGCTGAGGGAGAACTCCTAAACCACTGATCTGAAACTTACTTCAGAAAGAACACCTCAATGCAACGTGTAATGTGGAATGCATGGAAGATTTTGAACAGGACATGAACCGCTGACCTCAGACACCATATTGTTGCTACTTACTACTGAACTATTGCTTCCTATCTTTATCCATACTTATTAAGCAGCATTTATGCATACTTTTCAAAGAATACACTCAATCTTTATTCTCCATTGTTCTTAGCAGGCACACCAAATACTTGAGTTTCTGTCCATTTTCCCCTCTATTCTCATTTCCTTTATGTGAATGGTAATATGAAGTCTTGTTGCTTAACATATTCAGCATTCAATAGCTGTAATTTCTGAAAGTGTGCTACAGTTCCTCCTCAAAACTGGGTGAGCTGAAAATGTCTGCAGAAAAAGGACAAGAAGAAAAAATACGATGGCTTAAATGAAACTGGATATGGTAAATATACAAGCCACCGTTACATGTCTTGCGCCCTCACTTTAGCCTTCACATTCACACTGCATACTTGGAGGCTGGTTATTCCACAGAGGAGCATCACGGAAGCGAGAATCCTCTCTCTTCCCCCTCCCCCCTCCCCGGGGGCTCTCCTCCTAGCGATTAGCACATGCAAAACTCCAAAATTAGGACAGTGTTAATGTTGTAGGCTTGTAGCACGTATTCCATTTTTTAACACCAAGATATCGTTTGAGTCAATGCCACAAGTTTAACCCTATTCTGGAGCCCAGTGTTTCACCACTTGAGTCAGATAAGCCCCAGTGTCTGTCCGCTTTTTGTTATGTTGAGTAGGATCAGTTAAAATGTACAGTTGACGGCCTGAACAGGAAACACAAACTACTGGACAGTTAAGGTCATTGAAGAGGAAAGAAACTGAATGCATCTTCTCCATGAGGGGCTGAAGAATTTAAATTAACACCTACGGGATTACCAATGTATAGAGCTAGACCCATGCAAAAAGAACTGTCATTTGATGTTAATGCGTGTGATGCATGTGAAAACTTTCACTCATGTAACGTACCCGCCTTGCATATCAAACATCTGCCCACGCCTTTTACCAAGAAGTTCAACTACCGGTCCCATATGTTCTTCTGGTACCTCCACAGAGGCAATCTGTAAAAGATACAGATTTCATTATTTTAGGCCTTCAGAAGATCATGGCCAATTCTTCTGATTACTTTGGAAGAGATTCAGAGGAAGGGTCAAAGAAAAAGTGAACAGCAGAAATATATTGTCCTCCAATAGAAAGGAGAAGACTTAGAAAATTAAAGCGATACTGCTAACATAAATTACACTCCGTATATAAATGTAAAACTCCAGCATTGTATACATTTCCATGTCTACACATATAGTTGGCAAAATTATAAATTCTATTTTTGAAAGGTTAATGCCCCAGCATGGTATGTAGAGAATTTAAAATTAGCCCAAGTTACCTCAAAAGGTTCAAGCAACTTGTCATCCACTCTTTTGTTAATCACTTTTGGTGGGCCCACCATGAACTCGTATCCTTCCCTCCGCCTGAAAGATTCTAATTAGTAAATAAAAATGAAGTAGGAAACAAGAGTAAAAAAATTCAGTTACACGTCCTTACATGTTCTCTATCAGTATCGTGATATGCAGAGTACCCCGTCCACTAACAATGAATGTATCTGCAGTTTCACCATCTTCCACTCTCATTGCCAAATTACGCTCAAGCTCACGAGAGAGCCGATCTCTTAGGTTTCTACTAGTGACATACTTTCCCTGGGAGGAACATCAAAATTCCAACTGTTAAATCTGGACTACAAGGAAATGCCTGTTCCTTAAGTATGCTGATTACACCACTAACTATATGATTAAACAAAGAGGCTTAGCAAGGAAGAGAAATCAAACACAGATTATCTTACTGCAGTTACACCTGGAATTAGAAGAAGGATAAGACCTGCAGATCTTTCATTCATATCGATACTACTTGATGTCAGGTCGGTATTAGGTCTTTGTATAAATTTTATCAAGTCACAGAAAAACGTGTTGTAAGCCAAGTCCAGTGCTTAGAATAGGCCATCTTTGGTGATTTGTTTTGGTTGAGATGGCGTTGTTTGGTTTCAAGGGCATCTGGTGGTATTCTCCCTTTGTTGGCAGTGATACTCATACCTTCCTGTAACTACAAGCTTACAGAAAAGAAGCGAAGAAAAGATTGGACAAGCACGCTCAGAAGTATGCCTGTGGGAAAGGGAAACAGCAAGCTCTACTTTCAGCTTCCCGGAAAATTTAAAATGTCAAAAAATAAAGCAACAGAGGAAAAAGTGCAGAAAGAAGCAAGGGGAAAGCCTAGGAGACTACACTTGGGTCTTAGGCATTACACTTGTCTTAATTAGCAAGCCTAACAACTCGACGCTTGTACAGGAAACTATTGTTTATGCACCAAGACAACTTCATAATCAAGTCATTTTTGAAAGAAAAGATAGACTTCAGACTTGCCCATGATAAGCTTCCTGGACGCATCAAGCCCAGTGTACAAAAGCAGACTATTGCTATATTGAGCGCAATAGCAAGAGTACTAGCAGGCTCGGAGTATACTTCCAGAAAAAAACAATAACAAACTCCTTTCATCCCAAATTCAGAGGCAGTAAACTTGAAAAAGAAGACATATACTGCACCAACTAGGAACCAGAGTGACTGAATCCATGTCACATGATGAGCATAGTATCAAACAAGTTAGTACAGCCAAGTCTTTGATAACTCGTGCATTGTAAGCAATTTATTTCAGTTAATGGAAGTAACAAAGGAAACATGAATATGCTTTGGCAATATGAACTAAAGGTCTGCAATTTATTAAGTGCTTAGAATTCTACTCTTACGTTTCACAGTGCATCACTATAGTGGACTAAAATTTGACCCAAATCCAGAGAATTGAAAAAGAAAATTTTAACGTTGTCAATCTTGTTTATCTAAAATGTTTACGACAATATCTTAAGAATAACCCGCATAATGTATAAAGCATAAATTTATTTGAAAGTAAAAATCAGTAGGCTATCTCATTGTTAATTCATGGTGCGTTATAAAGAACTGCGCTCAGTTGACATCTGCTTCTACATTATGATATAGCTCATTGCTTGTCGTGGCGCCTTTTCCTTAGTTGGGATCGGATGTATAATTCCCAAGTCATCCATCAGCCTTATGTTTGATGTGGTCAGATGGCATGAGAGAAACAGAAGAGCTTCCTAATCCCAGCTTCATTCCTGTCCTGGACTTCTCTTCATTTTCGACTCTCTCAAGAGTTGCTCGGTTGTGTGTCTCCAACAGAGGAACTTGCTTATCGAAGCTACTTAAGAGGGCCTATGCGTAGGGAAACATTATTGGCTGGGAGAAGGCCAGAAAGTCACTCATGTTTGACCTGCTCCTTCCCATGTGTAGAGACGCCTGCCTGCTTTCTTTCTAGCAAAGTCAATCAAGCCTAATCTAATTGGTCATGACCCTAGTAGTCTTACTTTGCGAAAAGAACATAACCAAACCAAAAGAAAAATAGTCATTGCCCATCAAGACAAGCATAGGGCAATGGAAATCATTCAAGGTAACATGGCATAACCAATAACCACAACTTTAATGGAAGATGTGTATCCCACAAACCTTTAGAAGGGAATAACTTGAATGTAATTTTCCGAATAGATTTATAGAAAATCTGTTAGCATACCTCACGGCCAACAAAAGGCGAGGTATTGATTGAGAAAGCCATCTTCACAGTAGGTTCTTCCACCCTGATGGCAGGCAATGCTGTCCCACTAGCTTTATCAGCAATTGTCTCTCCAATCTGAGTAACGGACCGATCAGTTGTCATATTATCCGTTTTTGCTTTGTGGAGAATGGTGGACATGGAGAAACTTGATACAAATGTCTCAAAGATAAGTCAAATCGGAAATCATGCAAGAAGCAGCTTTTACCTGAATATCGCCTATGCCACACACAGCACAGATGTCACCGGCCTCCACAGTTTCTGCAGGGACCCTAAAGAATTTCTCATACACAAAAAGTTCACTAACTCTTCCAAATCTGCATGCGTCATCCGTGGTGCAAATCTAGAAAAATCAAAACAATGTAAGGAAATAATTTTATAAGGTCTTATCTTTTTCTCATGTAGAAATTCAGTCATTGATGGTAGAAGCATATGCCTACCCTTAACAGTTGTCTTCTCAAAACAAGATTTGAAAAAACTTTAGACTCAAAGTGCAGGAGAAGTTCGATTTGGAAGATTGGAAAGACTTCCAACTCTTATAGTGATAAAAAGTTTTTTGGCTTACGAATATTTCAAATAATCCAATCATCTATTTATTGAATTAATCCTTCCTAGAACCCGAGAAGTGGGCCTTCTCAAGAACAATGATCAACCATATTCATTTTGAATATTAATGCATGAAAAATGGCCGCTGTCAATCCCTCACATCTCCATCAAACATGCAATTAATCATTCAAGAGTAAAATAGCAGTAGTGCTTTTGGCACATCATCATTTCCTAATAATGGAACGATTGTTCAGATATTATGACTCACAATTCAAAATTAAATGGGTGGAGAACCAGAGATAATGTCGGAGTGTTAATAAAGCTACCCCATCAATAAACATTGCACATAGAACAACAGGCAAAGTGGCATATAATCTGCATTTCCAAAATGTATATCTCTCTCTCTCTCTCTCTCTCTATATATATATATATATATATATATATCTATCTATCTATATATACACAACACACACACACACATATTTTTATTTTTATATTTATTTATATATGGACATGTGCCTCATTTAGAAAAATTGATGTAGATGCTCGGTCACCATACAAAGTAGTTCCATGATAAGCACCACAGAAGCCAAGCTGGCAATTCCAAAGAGAAACCAGAAAGGACACGGTTGCAATTTCTTGTCAAGTTACCAATTCCTTTAAAGCTTGAGCTATTAGAGAGTGGACCCAACAATCTTATCATGCTTATCACTCCCCCTGATGTGGAGGCGCCCGATCGCACGTGGAACCAAGTGCATAAATAAACTGAGTGCATATTGCACTATTATCAATAGAGGACAAAATATGCAAGTGGGAAGAATCGAACCCAAGACCTTGCTCAACAAGAGTTCTGTTACTATTTTAAGTAACCA
This sequence comes from Escallonia herrerae, assembly GCA_033070095.1. NCBI lineage: Eukaryota > Viridiplantae > Streptophyta > Magnoliopsida > Escalloniales > Escalloniaceae > Escallonia > Escallonia herrerae. Next base: position 5,224 of record JAVXUP010003047.1, on the reverse strand, counting down.
GTTGCTTTAAAAGCTTAAGCTATTAGAGAATGAGGCCAATGACGTTATCCTGCTTATCATTTCTCACGAGAACAAAACTGCATTAGGCAGACTGATCAAGTGACATATTTTTGAACTCAAAATGTGTGTAAAATTTTAGAAATATAAGATACATAGAACCAAAGCTGCAAAACTAGAGTAGAGCTTCAAAACAAACGTACCCTCACATCCATCCCTTTACGCAAAACCCCAGCATGCAAACGTCCAATAGCTATCCTTCCTTTATGTTCATCATACTCAATATTTGTGGCCTGGAAATATGTTCAAAGCAATATAATGATGCTTATTGAGAAAAAAATGACTAAAACAGACTGAGAGAAGGTGATACTAACAAAGTTCTAGATTCAAAAGTCAAAAACTTATCAATAGGATGTCATGCCAACAAAATATAAGTATCCATTGGAGCACAAAAGCCATTTCAATTTTCATACAATCCATATCATAAAGAGGGAAATTAGAATAATGAGAAACTTCTGCCTTAGAAGGATCATAGAGAACTTGTACGTATTTTTGCACCCATACCATAATGACTGCAACATTTAGACCATAATCGTTAAATCTAAGTTAAAATACCAGGCTGGCTGGTGTACGAAGTTCAAATGGTTGATGGAGTGTAATTGGTATTTGGTTATCTCTAATATATTACTTTACCAAGGAATCTGTTGGCTAAAAACATCTCAAACGTCATTTACTGTCTACAAACAATTATTCTATATGCCCCCTTACCTATGTGCTTGCTTATCACTGAGCTTACTAAGCATATCTAGGAGAAGGATTAATAGCGGACATAATGATATTGATGAGATGGAATAAGGGAAAACCCTAATCTGAAGTTTTGGAGAATTACTTTAGAATCAAAACAATTCATTTAGGCAGCAGGATTAAGACACAGTATCAAGACATAGTATCTTAGTACAATTTAGTCATACTACGAGGAGGTTAGAGGGTCATAGTACATATACATGTATGTAAAAGAAATACATATAAAAGACAGCTCTAGTGATAATGCATACGGAGGGAGAATTGCCGAGGATGACATCCATACAACAAGATGAGGATGGATGAAGTGAGGTTTGCTTCTGGAACCTGTTCAACAGCAAATTTCCTCACAAGTTGAAGGAAAATTGATGGTGATGCCAGCATCATGAACAGCTCGGACTTTTGGGTAACTAAGAAGCGACACACAAAGGAGCATAACCAAATTGTGGAAGCTGAAGTAGTTTAGGGGGGCCACAGAAAGAACGAAGGAAAAAAAATGAGGAGTTGGTAAGGTGGGGTGAGCACTAGCGGAGAAAAGGATGAGGGAGCATCCCTTCTGATGGTCTGCTCACTTATGTCATAGTTTCTGTGAGCAAAGTAATTTCTGTCAAGTTGATAACATCAGAAAAAGTAGAGAGAAAAGGACTTCGGAGAACATGCATTTGGATAGGCGGCCCCCCGGGCCGGCCCCGCCGGGGTTGGGGGGGGGGGGGGGTTGGTTCTGAAAGGAGATACTTCAACTAGTAGTTCACGTCTTCAACTTCAACTAGTGGACATAAAGGCTTGATTGAGTTGGATTGAGTATCCATTGTGCCTCTGTTAAGTTACCAGTTGTTTAGAGGATGGGCCAGATAATGTATATCATGCTTAATAGCCTTGCAAGTCAGCGTTGCGCTTAGTGTCCTGTCTAGTGCTATGTCCCAGGAAAAGACAGCATGCGCAAATCCTTTGTTGGAACTATAGATAAAAAGAAACTTGAGCTCATAGAAGTATCAGAGCAAGAGCCTTGTTGAGGAAAGCTGAGTTGACTAATGAGAGAGATCCTGTACCCCGCTATCATACCTATCACCACCGTATCTACCGTGAAATTGCTTTTGGTTCTTATGCGTGAAAGTTGTCGCTCATTTATAATGAGTGTCAGATGGCATAAGAAGTTAAAAAAGAGGCGGCAAAGATTGAAAATATAAACTAAAGAGAAAAAGAGTAGAAAACTAACAAGCATTTGAAGTGCCCCATCTTTGTCAATATGAGGTCCTGGTATGCATCTAATTATGGATTCGAAAAGTGGTCCCAGATCCTCTGCCAAATTCTCAGGAGAAAGTCCAGCCTTGCCCTTTATGCCACTTGCATAAATTACTTGAAAATCACACTGCAAAAAACAAGATCAGATATCAAACTTACATCCTCACTTCTTAGACCAGCAAGCTTAACTGTATATACAAAGAAAATTGAAGTGAAAGTATCTACAGCAGAAATCTTTTATTTTTGTTGCTTCAAGATAGCATGAACTTTTACTTGAAATCCAGACAAAAACCGGGATTTTAGTAGTAGGCGGCAACTCCTCGCTTGCCTCCGTGTTTGGAAGTTGGAATTGTCTTAACTCTTTGGGTGAACAAGAAAACCAAAATTTTCCTTGAATATGAAGATAGATGCATGACACTTCCTCAACAAACAAGATTACTTCTACATCCTGGTCCAGTAATTGACAGAAAAAAATATAATCCTGTTCATGCTTCTGTAAATCCTAGGCTAGGAATTTGTCAATTTCAACCTCTTACTCACGTACCTGTTCATCTGATGCATTTAGTTCAATGAAGAGTTCAAATGTTGAATTGACAACAAATTCTGGACGAGCAGAAGGTCTATCAATCTTGTTAACAACAACAACAACAGCATGGCCAAATTCTAAAGCTTTCTTCAAAACAAATCTTGTTTGCGGCATTGGGCCCTCAACAGAATCTACCTGCAAACAAGTGACACATTTAGTTGTTAATGGACAGTCAAATGAAGTTTCTTATCAAAGAATATATCCATTCTGGTAACATATAACGGCATAGCACACAGGGCAGACAAACATAAAGAAGTTAAAATGGGAAAAGTAAATGCAACCAAAACCAAATTTGAGTTTCTCTTCTTCTTTTTTTTTACTTCATTCTTTGTCATTCGTATTTTCTAAGTCAAAAGGATGAATCTGTGCTGTCAGTCAAGCACGAGTACAGCCTTAACATGACCGTGGTATACTAGTCCAGTAACCTCAGATAATGGGTACTCAAATAATAAGCATGGACAGGAAAGTAAAGTTATATGCACGTTTGACATTGATAATTAACTAGCTCAACAAACAATCATGCAATTGTAAGTGCAATCTTGCCCATATCTGCACCTCCTTGGGAGAACACTTAAAGCCCCCCTACCTCTATGCTTCTAATCTTTTTGTGAATTTTAAGTACGAAGGCAATGGAAGCCAAGGCCTGAAAAATTCCTGTTGGATAGTTTTTCAAGGGAACTTGCTCAGGCAAGGTGGGGTGTTTTTATGGAGAAAATGTGGAGAGACTGCAAGGGGCTTGAGCACAGATCTGCACAGCAAGTTTGTGGGGAAGGAAAAGGATAAAACAGATCATATAGGTTTTCTATTCCTGCAAAACATGGAAAACTTAAGTTGTCGCAGAAGATTATAATATCAATAAGACGAAGGCTCGTTATTTTGGGAAAAAATTTAAAATGCATCATCTTATAACTATTCGATTCCAGAGTTCTCTAAGTCCAATATTTTAGGTGGAAATATTTCAAGTAGTATAAACTTATAAGAGAACATAAGTACATTGTTTACAGTTGTGTGATATAATAGTCATGTCAAGGTGCAAAAAGAAGGATTTACTGGTATTTCTTCTAGATTGCTAAAAACATGGATAACAAATCAAACTGTAATCCCCCGACACAGTTGATGTTGGGTAAGACACATCAATTCTCTTCTCATGTATACGCACATGAAGTACAGCCATCGCGTAGGCCATGGTATCTAAAAGAAGGATGGAAGGACAACATGCATCTTTTAAAGAAATTCACGAGATTAAATGACCGTTGCCAAAGAAACTAAAACAATGCATGTTTGGCTACCTAGAAAGCCTCTCACTAGGATATCCCTCACCATTTAATAAACAATATATAACCTTTATTTCAAAGATCCAATCTGAAACAGATACTAGAAAACAGGAGACAAGGTGAGATATTTTGCCATAGCTGTAGTCTGCTCTAAAGGCATTTCCTTTTTCTGATATTGATGTGCAATTTACGGTATAACCAGATAAAGCTACCATGGAAAATACCATGTTCCAGTCATGGAGTGTAATAGCCCAGCCATGTATGCAGACACTGAGTAAGCATATACCACTACACGAGAAGAATAACATCAATCTTGGAAACACAAGTAGAGGAGAATCTAGAGAACAAAAAGTGAGAAATGATCATCTCAGGACCATCTTACAGGTAAGACTTGAGATATGAAGGGAGAGAGAATAAAGGTGGCAAACTCTAGCTTTCAAGTTTAAGCAAGGTAACTGAAGGAATCCACCTCTTTTTTTATTCTATGCTTTACGGTCGTCACTCAGCACATATACTCGAAGTTACCAGAAGCTTTTATTGATAAGCATCAGTTGCTCTAAGTAACCACATAATTGGCTAGAACCTCCTGGAGTTCAAAGCCTATGTTCCACTGAGGAGCTTCTTTTTCCCATTTACTGGAATGACTACCAAGACTCGGATGCACAACCAAACTTATGTCAGGATGGTATCAATGCACTAACAAGTTATAAGTAGAGTCTGTGCCAAATTACCACTAAAAGAACTCCCTCCACCATATTAAGGACGCGTTCCACTTCTCCTCCGAAGTCAGAGTGACCTGGTGTATCAATTATATTTATCTTTGTATCTTTATAAGAAATTGATGTGTTCTTGCTAAGTATTGTTATTCCCCTTTCACGCTCTAGATCATTGGAGTCCATTATCCTTTCCTGCATAACTTGGTTATCACGAAAAACCTGCAAAAGAATCACTAATGACATAAGTACATCATACCTGATCACATGAACAAATACAATCACCTATGACCAAAACTGTAACTACAGAATCTGATTCGCTGTGTATACGACCTTTATATCACAACAACAAAAAAATAGAAAACAACCAGCTTTCTTAATTTGAAGCTGTGATGATGCAACTTAAGCAATAAATCATCCTATGCCTTATGCTGGTTGACACCTCCGTGAGTGGACCGATGCTCGTTCACACTATGATCACGTTGAACATGGGGGAATTTGAAGACAACCCTCTCCACAATATAATAATTACATCTTTTTGCCTAAAAGAAAAAATTGTCAGAGGCATTGTAACTCAAGTAGTTTAAAACATACACATCAGTGTACATCTT